>JASWHU010000343.1:0-104466 GCA_030819815.1 Strix occidentalis
GGGCACTATGTATTTTCCCCCGTGCTTTGGAGAGGAAATGGCCACGGGGACATTTTGTGCAGCTGGGGGGGTCCATGGGAGCCCCTGCTCCACCCCAGGGGTCATCCAGGTGGTGACAGCAATGGGGATGTCGTGACAGTGAGGGTGACAGTGACCAGCGCTGCTCCCAGGCTGCACCACATCCCCCAGGGCCCGGCCCAAGGCAGGGGGTGGCTCCGTGCAGGGGGCTGGGAGGATCTGGGGGGGGGGGGGACACGGGGACACCCTGAGGGACACAGGGGGACCGTGGCCCAGTGAGCAGCCACAGCACCGACAGCTGGAGCCCAGCGCTGGACGGGGGCGGGATGGGGGGCTGCATCCCCGGGGGGGGGGGGGGGGAGGGGGGGGGGGGGGCGCTGGGGCCTGGCCCGCAGCTGGGGGGTTTCACCGCAGAGGCTGCGGGTTGGGGCACGTAGAGAGGAGCTGCTGCCCGTGACAGCGGCTATAGGGGACAGCGGCTACAGGGGACGGGCGCTGGTGCTGTGCCAGCGGCAGCCAAGGTCCAGCCCATGCCTGGTCGGCCACAGACCCGGCAGCAGGAGCCGCTGCTCTGGGTGCTGCTCTGGGTGCTGCTCTGGGTGCCGCTCTGGGTGCTGCTCTGGGTGCTGCTACGCGTGCTGCTGCCCGTGCCCACGGCTGGACACGGCAGCCAGATCCTGCGCGCGCTTGCGGCCTGGCCCTGCGCCGAGGCTGGAGAAGGGGGGTGGGGGGGGAAAGACGACGGTGGCACCAGCCCAAAAACCACCCAGAAACGGCTCAAACGGGAAAGGGGGGGCGAGGCGGGAGCACACTCGTGTGAGCGTGTGGTGCCAGCGCGCACACACACCCCGACACGCTTCAGCACACGCAGGATGGGGCCCGTGAGGCCGCCGTGTGTGTGTGCGTGCACAGTGCGAGCCCACGGGTGTGCACACGCGTGCAGGCTGCAGTTGTGCACGCACACGGGCGAGCACATACGTGTGCGGTGTGACCGTGTGTGCACACGCAGGAGCACACGCGTGTGCAATCACGTGCGCAGGAGGGAGCACACGCGTGTGTGTGCGCTGGCACGGGCAGGCTCCCAGGCGTGTCGCTGGCGTGTGCAGGCAGGGGCACATGCATGTGCAATGGTGTGTTGCTGGCGCGTGCACACGCGTGTGCGGGGCGGCGCCGAAGCTGCGAGAAGCGCCGCTGGCCGCCCGCCCAGACACAACCGGCCGCCAAAACCGCCCCGAAAAGCGGGAGAAAAGGGCAACGGAGGGGGGGGAGCAGCAACGCCTGGCGGGGGGGGGGCTGGGCTGCCTGAGCAACCACAGCAGCACCCCGGGGGGACCCCAGGACAGCGGGGGGGCGGGCAGGGACCCCCATAGGGACCCCCGTGCCACAGCCCCCGAGACATGCCCCCACCCAGGACTGCCCGACGTCACCCCTCCCCACAGCCCCCCCAGCAGCGCCCCCCCCCCCTCCCCACGGCCCCTCGCGACCCCAACAACCCCCCCAAGACGAGGCGTCCCCGGGCCCAGGTGCCCCCGCGGGGGCCCCACCGTCGCCCGCTCCCCCGGAGCCCCCCGGCCGCCGTCCTACGGACCGCGGGGCCACAACCCCCCCCCCCACCCCGGGGCCGGGTTTCAGCCCGTCCCGGCGGTGCCCACAGGCACAAAACACCGCGTGGGCACCGACTGCCCCGTTCCACGGGGGCCCCGTGGGCAACACTTCCCGCGGGGAAACACCCCACATCTCCCGGTTCCCCGGGGGCGACCCCTGCCCCGGGAACGGGCTTCCCGGCGGCACCGGGACGGCGGGTCCCGGGTCGCTGCCTCACTCCGGACCGAGTCCCCCCGCACCGGGCTGGGCGCAACCAGGCCCCCCACGCCCCTCCCCGCACCGGGGGTCCGGCCGAGGCCGCTCCGGGACGCGGCCCCGCGGGCACCGGCTGCAGGCGGCAGCAGCCCCGGACCGGACCAGCCCCTCCGGCAGCCGCGCACCGGGAGCGGCCCGGGGGCCGGCGGAGGAAGCGCAGTCGCCGCCCAACCGGCACCGGCAACCCGAGAGGGGCCGCCCCCCCACCCACCGCACCCCCATTTTGGAGGGCGCAGACGCTCGCGGCGCGCAGCAAAGCCGGGACCGGACCCGCCGTTACCGGCCGCTCCCCGTTACCGGACCCCCCGCTCCCGGCCGTACCTGGGTGAGGCAGTACGGGGAGTACATGGCGGCGGTGTCAGCCGCGGCGGGGCATGGCGGGGGGTCCGGGGGTGCCGGGGGCCCGGGGGGGGTCCCGGGTCCGGGGGTGTCGGTGCCGGCGGCGCGCGGGGAAAGTTTGCCCGAAGTTGGCGCCCGCCGCACTTTTGCCGCGGGAAGCGCCGCGCCGGCCCCGCCCCCGCCAGGCCCCGCCCCCACCCCGGGACCCGCCCCCGGCCCCGGGACCCGCCCCCTCGCGGTTTGGCTCCGCCCCCTCTGCCGCGAGACACGCCCCCGCCGGGACCTCGGGGGGACACGGGGGGACACGGGGGGACGACACACGGGGGGGGTCGTGGGGACACGGGTCCCCCCACCTGCCCCGTCTGCGCCCCCGCCCCCCCGCTGACCCCCCCCGCAGCCGCAGGGCCCCGGCGGGAGGGTCCGGGAGCCGCTGTGGGTCCCCACGGGTGACAGTGACGGCAGCGGTGGCCGCGCCGGGGGTGGCAGCGGGGAGAGAGGCAGCACGGGCCGGGGACCGCCGCGACCGTGACGGGACGGCGGCAGCGCCGGGACGGGGACAGCGCGGCCGCGGTGGCTGTGGCAGTGGCTGGGACAGCGCTGTGGTGGTGACAGGGACAGTGCGGTGACAGGGACAGTGCGGTGATGGGGACAGTGCAGTGACAGGGACAGCGCGGTGACAGAGACAGTGCGGTGACAGAGACAGCGCAGTGACAGGGACAGCGCAGTGACAGGGACAGCGCAGTGACAGAGACAGTGCGGTGACAGGGACAGCGCGGTGACGGGGACAGTGCAGGTGATAGGGACAGCGCAGCCACGGTGGCTGTGGCAGTGCCGGTGACAGGGACAGCGCTGGTGACAGGGACTGTGGTGACAGGGACAGTGCCAGCGGTGGTGGCGGTGCCAGCGCCACGACAATGGCAGTGCCAGTGCCCGTGACTGTGTCGTGGCACTTCCACGCCGATGACAGCGCCGGTGCCGCGGCGGTGTGGGTGACAGTGACAGTGGCAATGGCAGTGGCAGCGGCGGTGGCAGCCTCATCTGTCATTCCGGCTGCGGCCGCGTCCCTCCGCCATCTGTCACCACCCGGTGCCAGCACTGGCACCGTCGCCGCTGCCACCGTCACCCCTTCACTGCCGGAGGCGCCGTCACCGCCGCGGCCCCGAGGGGTGGCAGGAGGGGCCCCGGCTTTGGGGCGCCCCAGACGTCACCGGGTGCCCTGGGTGTCCCCGCGGCTGGAGGGGACCTCGGGAGGGGGCGCTGGGGGGCGGGGGGGGGTGTCTCAGCACCCCCCCGCCGGAGGGGGAGGGGAGGGTGGGCACAGCTGTGGCCCTCCCCCACACTGGGCCGCTGTCACGGGGAGGGGGACAGGGCCGTCCTGCGGGGGACACGGGGGGACGCGGGGGGACGCGGCCGCACAAAGCCCCCGGCCCCCCCCCCCCCCCCCCCCCCCCCCCAGCGGCGGGGGGGAACACTCGGGGTGGTCCCAGGTGTCCCGGCCCCCGCCGAGCCCACGGCCAGAGGGGACCCGGGTGTCCGGCGCACGCGAGTCCCCGTGTCCGTGCGCACACGCGTGTGCAGCCGCCGCGTGTCTCCCAGGGCCCGTCGAGTGTGTGTGTCCCCCCCCCCGCCCCCCCCCCACCAGCTGCTCAGGGGCCGCCAGCGCCAGATGTGCCGCCGCGACCGGCTGGGGCCGCAGATGGAGCCGAGCGCGGCGGGGGGGGGGGGGGGGGGGGCTCACACACGCCGCCACATGCAACAACACGCCCTGACACGCCATGACACGCTGCGGCATGCGATGACCTGCCACAACACGCGATGACACGCCCTGACCTGCCACAACACGTGATGACACGCCCTGACATGCCATAACATGCGACAAAACGCCCTGACATGCCACAACACGCCCTGACCTGCCACGACACGCGATGACACGCCCTGACACGCCACGACAGACACTGACACCACAGCGTGTCACCTGCCACCCCCCGGGGACACGCGTGGGACAGGGACCCGGGCGTCCGGGCTGCACCCCCCACCCTGGGTGGGAAAAACCTGGGAGGGGAGAAATGCCCCCCCCGGGGGTAAATCTGGGGCTGGGGGTCTCGATGGCAGAGAAGGACAAAGGCGGGAGCAAAGGAACTGCAGAGGCCCCAAAATCAGGCAAAATTGCCCCAAAATGGGCCAGTTTCCAGCCCCTCCCCTTGGCCGGGTTTGGGGGTCCCTGGGTTCGGGGGGGGGGTAAGGGCCGGGAGCGCGGACACCTGGGTCCCCCAGCTGGCGGGGGGGGGCTGCAGTGGGGGCGGGGGGGCCCGGACGCCTGGGTCCCCCACCCCGGGGAAGGTTTTGGTGCAATTTCGGAGGATTTTGGCTCTGGGTAGCAGCGGATTTTTACCGGCTGCCGAGGCCTGGAAGCCATTAGGGCTCCCCCCCCCCCGGCCCCCGGCAGCTCCAGCCAGAGCTTGGGGGGGGGGGGAACGGACCCAGGCGTCCGGGGGCCCCGGCCCCCCCGTGGGGCCCACGCGGGGAGCGGTCCCAGGCGTCGGGGCGCCCCCCAGCCCCTTTTCCCGTCACCCGGCTGCACGGTCCCCCCTCGCCCCCCCCTCCCTGCCGGGGATCCGGGCGGCCGGGGGCCGCTCCTGGGCGCGGGGGGGGGGGGGGGGGCCGGGCCGCGGGCAGGGAGGGGTTAACGCCGCCGAGCCCTTGGCAGCGCGCCCCGGGGTTTGGCTGCGACTGAAAAGGGG
The DNA here is from genome assembly GCA_030819815.1 of Strix occidentalis. NCBI lineage: Eukaryota > Metazoa > Chordata > Aves > Strigiformes > Strigidae > Strix > Strix occidentalis. Next base: position 4,959 of record JASWHU010000343.1, read on the forward strand.
GGGGGGGGGGGCGGGGGAGGGGCGGGGGGGAGGGGAGCTCGCGCCGAGCCCAAACCCCCCCCCCCCCCCCGCCGCGGGGGAGGGGCGGCTGTGGCGGAGCATCGCGGAGGGGAGCGCCCCCCCCCCCCCCAGCTCCCCGCCGCCCCCCGCCGCAAGGAGGAGCCTCCCCCCAACACCGGGGGATCCCCCGGGCCCCCCCGTTGCGCTCCCCCCCGCCACCATCCCGCTCCGGGCCCCCCCCACCGCTGGGGTCCCCCCGCCCCCCGCCACCGCCCCCGGCTCCTCCCCCGCTCCAGCCCCTCCGCCCGTCACCTCCCGGCCCGGCTTCCGCCCGCGCCTTCACCCGCTTCCTCTACGTCACTTCCGCCGCCCGCGCAAGATGGCGGCGCCCATGGCGCGAGGGCTCGCGGCGCTGCTGGGCCGGGCCCGGGCCTCGCTGACGATCGCGGCCCCGGCGCGGCCCTACCGGGCGGCCCCGCTGCGGCGCGGCGCGGGCCGGGGCCTGGGCCCGGCGGACCCCGCGGACCTGCGGGCGGCGGCGCGGCGCTTCGGGCGGCTCGGGGAGGCGGCGGCGGTGCCGGTGTGGCGGCTCTGGCCGGGCCCCGAGCAGCTGCGGGCGGCGGAGGCGGAGGAGCGCGAGTGGGACCCGCCGCTGCGGGAGGTGGAGGCGGCGCTGGACCGGCGGGAGCGGGAGGAGGAGCGGCAGCGGGAGGAGAGGTGGGGCGGGGCGCCGGGACGGGCGGGGGCACTGGGAGAACTGGGACCGGACGGGGGGGGGGGGGGCACTGGTGGAACTGGGGTCAGGGTCCTGCGGGGGCACCGGGGAACTGGGAGGAACCGGTGAAAACTGGGAGAAATGGGAACGGAGCTGGGGAGAGTGGTAGGCACTGGGACTAAGGCCCACGAGGCACTGGGAGAACTGGGATCGGATTGGGGGGGGGCAGTGGTGGGACTGGGGTCAGGGTCCCGACACACTGGGGGCACTGGTGAAAACTGGGAGAAATGGGAACGGAGCTGGGGAGAACTGGAACCAGGTTGGGGCAGTACTGGTGAAAACTGGGATCACGTCTCGGGGGGCACTGGGGAGAACTGGGATCAGGGTCTGTGGGAGGAAAAACTGGTGAAAACTGGGAGAAATGGGACCGGGCCTGGGGACGCACTGGGGAGAACTGGGACAGGGTTTGGAGCGGCACTGGCGGAACTGGGAGGAATGGTGGGCGCTGGTGGGACTGGGAGGAACTGGGAGGAGCGGTGGGCACTGGAGGGACTGCGAGGCACTGGGAGGAGCGCGGGCGCTGCTGGGACTGGGAGGAACTGGGAGGAACTGGGAGGAGCGGTGGGCACTGGGAGGCACTGGGAGGAGCGGTGGGTGCTGGTGGGACTGGGAGGAACTGGGAGGAGCGGTGGGCACTGGCAGGACTGGGAGGGACTGGGAGGAACTGGGAGGAGCAGTGGGCGCTGGTGGGACTGGGAGGAGTGGTGGGCACTGGTGGGACTGGGAGGCACTGGGAGGAGCGGTGGGCACTGGCGGGACTGGGAAGCACTGGGAGGAGCAGTGGGCACTGGCGGGACTGGGAGGAGTGGTGGGCACTGGTGGGACTGGGAGGAACTGGGAGGAGCGGTGGGCACTGGCGGGACTGGGAAGCACTAGGAGGAGCAGTGGGCACTGGCGGGACTGGGAGGGACTGGGAGGAACTGGGAGGAGCAGTGGGTGCTGGCGGGACTGGGAGGAACTGGGAGGAGCAGTGAGCGCTGGTGGGACTGGGAGGGGCCGTGGACACTGGCGGGACTGGGAGGAGCGGCAGGTGCTGGTGGGACTAGGAGGAACTGGGAGGAGTGGCGGGCACTGGTGGGACTGGGAGGCACTGGGAGGAGCGGCGGGCGCTGGTGGGACTGGGAGGAGCGGCAGGCGCTGGTGGGACTGGGAGGCACTGGGAGGAGCGGTGGGCACTGGTGGGACTGGGAGGAGCGGTGGGCACTGGCGGGACTGGGAGGCACTGGGAGGAGCGGTGGGCACTGGCGGGACTGGGAAGCACTAGGAGGAGCAGTGGGCACTGGCGGGACTGGGAGGGACTGGGAGGAACTGGGAGGAGCAGTGGGTGCTGGCGGGACTGGGAGGAACTGGGAGGAGCAGTGGGCGCTGGCGGGACTGGGAGGGGCCGTGGACACTGGCGGGACTGGGAGGAGCGGCAGGTGCTGGTGGGACTAGGAGGAACTGGGAGGAGTGGCGGGCACTGGTGGGACTGGGAGGCACTGGGAGGAGCGGCGGGCGCTGGTGGGACTGGGAGGAGCGGCAGGCGCTGGTGGGACTGGGAAGCACTGGGAGGAGCGGCGGGCGCTGGTGGGACTGGGAGGAGCGTGGGCGCTGGTGGGACTGGGAGGCAGTGGGAGGAGCGGTGGGCACTGGTGGGACTGGGAGGAGCGGCGGGCGCTGGTGGGACTGGGAAGCACTGGGAGGAGTGGCGGGCGCTGGTGGGACTGGGAGGCACTGGGAGGAGCGGCGGGCGCTGCTGGGACTGGGAGGAGCGGTGGGCACTGGCGGGACTGGGAGGCACTGGGAGGAGCGGTGGGCACTGGCGGGACTGGGAGGCACTGGGAGGAGCGGTGGGCACTGGCGGGACTGGGAAGCACTAGGAGGAGCAGTGGGCACTGGCGGGACTGGGAGGAACTGGGAGGAGCAGTGGGTGCTGGCGGGACTGGGAGGAACTGGGAGGAGCAGTGGGCGCTGGCGGGACTGGGAGGGGCCGTGGACACTGGTGGGACTGGGAGGAGCGGCAGGTGCTGGTGGGACTAGGAGGAACTGGGAGGAGTGGCGGGCACTGGTGGGACTGGGAGGCACTGGGAGGAGCGGCGGGCGCTGGTGGGACTGGGAGGAGCGGCAGGCGCTGGTGGGACTGGGAAGCACTGGGAGGAGCGGCGGGCGCTGGTGGGACTGGGAGGAGCGTGGGCGCTGGTGGGACTGGGAGGCAGTGGGAGGAGCGGTGGGCACTGGTGGGACTGGGAGGAGCGGCGGGCGCTGGTGGGACTGGGAAGCACTGGGAGGAGTGGTGGGCGCTGGTGGGACTGGGAGGCACTGGGAGGAGCGGCGGGCGCTGCTGGGACTGGGAGGAGCGGTGGGCACTGGCGGGACTGGGAGGCACTGGGAGGAGCGGTGGGCACTGGCGGGACTGGGAAGCACTAGGAGGAGCAGTGGGCACTGGCGGGACTGGGAGGAACTGGGAGGAGCAGTGGGTGCTGGCGGGACTGGGAGGAACTGGGAGGAGCAGTGGGCGCTGGCGGGACTGGGAGGGGCCGTGGACACTGGTGGGACTGGGAGGAGCGGCAGGTGCTGGTGGGACTAGGAGGAACTGGGAGGAGTGGCGGGCACTGGTGGGACTGGGAGGCACTGGGAGGAGCGGCGGGCGCTGGTGGGACTGGGAGGCACTGGGAGGAGCGGTGGGCACTGGTGGGACTGGGAGGCACTGGGAGGAGCGGTGGGCACTGGCGGGACTGGGAGGCACTGGGAGGAGCGCGGGCGCTGGCAGGACCCGGTGTCCCCACGCGGCCCCTCGGTGCCCGCAGGCGGCAGCTGGTGGCCCGCAGCCTGGCGGCCATGCCGGCCCGGATCAGCGCCTGGCGGCAGCAGCGGGCGCAGGCCCGGGAGCGGGCGCGGCAGGAGGCGGCCCGGCGGCAGCGGCTGCTGGCCCAGGCGGGGCTGGGGGGGCCCCGCGCGCCCCGGGACCCCCCCGCAGGGCAGCGCCCGGGCCCAGGCGCTGCTGGAGGAGCTGGAGCGGCGGCAGCGGCGGGAGGAGAAGCGGCGGCGGCGGCAGGAGCGGGACGAGGCCGCCCGCAGCGCCATGGCCGCCGCCGAGGCCGCCGCCGCCTCGCGGCCCCCCCCCGGGGGGCCCCCCCCGAGAGCACGGGGGCTCCCTCCCCCTGAGCCCCCCCCCCCCCAAATCACACCCACACGACCCCGGGATGGTTTTAAAATTCTGCGTTTAATCTCTTCTTCCCCCGAGTTGTGGTTCTTCCCGTAGCGCTGCCCCCACCCCACCCCCCCGGGGCCCAACGGGGGAAGGGGGGGGGGTTGGGGGGGGGGGGGGGAGGGGGACAGGAGAAAGCGATTTGCTGAGCCCCCCCCTCTGTGGGGGAGGGGAGGGGGGGTGGGTGCTCCAGGGGCTCCACCCATCGCTGTCGCTCCCTGGGGAGGGGCGGGGTGGGGGCCCAGGGGGGGTCCCAGTCCCACCCCTCCCCAAGGACAGAGCCCCAGCCCCGGGGGGGGCTGCGCAGAGCTGCGTGTGTCATGTGTCCCCCCCCCCCCCCCCCCACTGCGGTGGGACCCCCAGGAGGCAGCGTGGGCCCCCTTCCCCCCTCCCCCAGAGGTGGGGGGAGGGTGGGGGGCGCCTGCCCCCAGCCCCTCAGTCATCGTCAAAGTTCTGGCTGAGCAGGAAGTTGGCCGCCAGGTTCTCGTTCTTCTCGCAGGCGAAGTAGGCCTGGATCACCAGGCTCTCGGGGAAGCCCAGCGCCTTCAACTGCAGGGAGAAACGTTCACTCTGGGCCCTACTGACACCCCCAGGGCAGGGCCAGCTTCCCACTGCCATGGTTAACTCCGGAGCCTAAGGATAGCTGTCACTGCGTCCTCCCCGAGGTTAGCTCCATACACATTATGAATTAAGAGTGCTCTGGCTCCTCACGATGGCTGAAAAGCAGTTACTGCGTTTCTGGTTTTCCCTGACAGCTGCTTTCTGCTGTTGTTAACTCTGGAGCCTAGTGACTACAGCCCAAGCGCTCCCATTATTAGCAGCTGTAAGAATACTGCACCTCCCACCAGTATTAATTCTGGGTCCTAATAACACCTCTAAAGGTGGGTCGTTTCCCCAACTTCCTCAGTGCTGTACACTCTGGTCCCTACTGATGGCTGTAAATTACCTGCAGTGACTCGTGTCCACAGATCAGCCCTACTGTTAACTCTGATCCCTACTAACACCAAGATCTCCCTGCACCCTACTGATGTCTGAGAGCCGGTGCCGCCATGTTGCCCCCCCCCTGTGGTGTCCCCTTGGTCTTACCCTTTCTATGGCTTCTTTTTCCTGAGGCGTCACCTGGATGTAGTTCATCTGGGGGGACTCGTCCCCGATGGCGCCCATCTCCCCCTCAAGGTCACCCAGCTCCCCCAGAGGCTCGTTCAGCATCTGGATGAACTGCTCCTGGTGCTGGCTGATTTGCTGGGGGATGGAGGGCGAGTTAGGGGGTGCCGGGGCAGGGGGCGGGGTGTTCCCGGGGGGGTTCCCGGAGGGGGTGTCGCGTACCTGGAGCAGCTGGGGGTTCTCCTGGCCCAGCTGCTGGAGCAGGGCGGGCAGCAGGGCCGGGTTCTGCTGGATCACCTGCCGCATGTTCTGGAACTGGGGCTGCTCCCGCAGGAACTCCAGCGGGTTCTCCCCTGCGGGGGGGCGGGGCCAGATGGTGAAGCCCCACCCACAGGGAGGGGCCTGGCCAGGACACACCCCCCCACCCCCGCAGGAGGAGCCTCAACCCCCACCCCAAGGTGGGACCCCCACAGGTGCTGCTTGAGGGGGTGGGGCCTGGCCCAGCCACGCCCCACAGTGACCACGCCCATGAAGGGGCAGGGGGGGGCTGCTCAGGCCACGCCCCCACACGGTGAAGGGCCCAGTAGCACCACAGCCATGGGTGGGGGGAAGTGGGTGGTGCCATGCTGGGGGTGGTGTTTAGCACTTGGCCACACCCCCCAAGGGGCGGAGCCTACAGACCCCACCCCCTGGTGGCCACATCACTCAAGCCCCACCCCGCCCACCAGGGAGGAGCCCCAAGCCCCGCCCTGAGGGGACCCTCCCAGCACCACCCAAGTCAGAGCTGCTTGGGGGCGTGGCCAGACGCGGCCCCGCCCCATGGGCGTGTCCTGCGGAAGCCCCCTCCCCCCCCCCCCCCCCCACCTTCAGGCGCCGGCTGCTCCGGGGGGCGACTCTCCTGCACCGGCGGGCGCTCGGGCTCGGGGCTGCCGGGGATGCCCTGTGGGGGGGGGGGGGGGGGGGGGGCGGCAGGGGTCAGAGGGGGCCCTGAACCCCTCCCACTCCCCGGGACCCCCCCGTGCCCCCCCGGCCCCCAGCTCACCGTCAGCAGGTACTCGACGGCGCGGTGGGGGTTGTTGTAGCTGGCACGCAGCGCAGCCACCACCCGCTCCCGCTCGTACCCCATCGACATGATCTCCGTCAGCATCGTCTCGTACTCCGAGCCCGTCACTGCCGGTCCCGTGTCAGCGCTGGCCCTGGGACCCCCCCCGGCCCCAAGACCCTCGCCTGCCCCACCCCTCCCAGTTACCCGTGACAAGGACCCCAAACTCCACAGACCCCCACTTATCTGTCCCATTCCCTCACCAAGGGACCCCCAAAACATTTTCTGTGACCCCTCCCCCTCTCCTCCACTCAGGAACCGCCCCCCCACCTCCCCCCATTCCAGAGCCCTCCCCCTCCCCAGTGACCACCACGTCCTGAGAAGCCCCCACCCCACAACCTCTCTGGGGACCACAAGTCCACACCCTCCAGGGATTCCCCCCCACATCCCTCCCCCTCCTTTCCCTCGCCCAGGGGACCCCCCGTTCCCACCCCCTGGCACCCACCGAGGGTGGAGGCAGCATCGGCTGAGCGCCCCGCGCTACTTGCGGGGGGAACAGAGCTGTGGATTCAAGAGAGAGATGTGGCAGTCAGGGCTTTTCTGGGAGCTCCAGCCCCCCAAAAAACCCCCTGTGACCCCCCCAACACCTCCCCATGCTGGCCCAAACCCAGTCCCCACTCTCCCACTATTCCCATTATTTCCCCCCAAATCTCCTCTATGCTGGGCCCTAAACCCCCCCAGCTGCTTTGCTTCAGCTGCTCCTGTTCCCTGCACCCCCCAGCCACAAAATCCAACAGAATTAGACACCCCCACCCCCCCTTACCCCGCTGCAGGCTCTGAGAGAGCAAGCGGAGGAAGGTCATGGGATGGTGTCTCCTCGCTGGGGGCAGCCAGCGGCGGGGGGGACGGCGTCTGCGGCCGGGGGAGGCCCCGGTGCCGCGGGAGGCTCCGAGGTGCCGCCCGCTCCAGCCTCGGGGGCTGCAGTGCCCAGCGCCGACTTGGCCTGCGGGAGGGGGGTCGTGAGTGGGTGGGGGAGTGTCCCGGTTTTTGGGGGGGGCAGGGGGAGTGTTCCGTTCTGGGCTGGGATCTGGGGGGTCCCACCTTGGTCACCATGACGACCACAAAGTTCTTCTCGTCGATGCGGTACTCGCGAATGGGGACGTCATCGCTCAGGATCTTCCCGGCGTAGATGAGCTTCTGCCCGGCCACGGGAAAGGCGTCGCTGCCCTTCTCCGCCTCGATCTTCTCCTTCAGCGCCCGCACCTGAGCGCACGAGGGGTCAGGGGCAGCCCCCAAGCCGGGTCACCCCAAAACCGCGAGGTCCCACCAAAACCCACAAGGGCCCGCCGAGCCGGGGGAGTCACCCTCCTGCTCCGCGAAGGAACAGCCCCTGGGGGGGTGGCGGGCGGCAGCTGGGGGGCTGCTCCGAGCCGGGGGGGGGGGGGGGTTCACCACCGCTGATATTCAGCCCCGCACAAAGAATTCCCTCCTCAACCCCCCCAGCGTGCAGGGGACCCCCGCGGGGGGGCACTGGGGACCCCCGGGCTGCCTAATGACAGAACCCGCCCCCCCAACACCTGACGCCGCAGCGGGGACGACACCCGCCCCCCCGCCTCCCTCCCCAAAGGGGGCAGGACGCGACACAGACCCCCCCCGCCCCCCCCCTGCGCGGAGCCCCCGCGCGCGGCTCCATCCTGAGCCGGGGGGGTGGGGGGGGGAACGCGGGGACGGATCCGAAACGGCCCCGCGGGGACGCAAAAGCCCCGCGCGGCCCCAGCGCGGAGGGAGCCGGACCCCGCGGCGGGCGGGAGCGCGATGGGGGCCGCCGCGGGCCGGCGGGGGGGGAGAGGCCCAGCCCCGCCCGCCGCTCCCGGCCGTGCCCCCCCCCCCCGCCCCCCCCCCGGGGCCGCGCTCACCGTCTCGTGCGGCTCCATCCGGATTTTGAAGGTTTGCTGCTGCAGCGTCTTCAGCGTCACGGTCACCGCCATGGCGCGGCGGCGGCTCCTCCCGGCGGCCCCACAACATGCAACTCACGCCGCCGCCATCTTAGGCGCCCCGCCGCTTCCGCCACGTGACGACCCGCCGGAAGTGCGCCACGGCGCGGGCCTGGCCCGACTCCGCCCCCGTCACGTGACACGGGAAAAGGCGCGGAGCCCTGTCACGTGAGGCGCGCGGCGGCACAAAATGGCGGCGGGCGGGGGGAAGATGGCGCGGGCGGAGTGAGCGGAGCCGAGGCGGCGGCCGGGACGAGCGTTAATTTAATAGAAACCGGATCGCGACACCCGTACAGTCACGTGCGCCCGCGGAGCCCCACCCCCCCCGCCGGTACCGCGGGGGTGTCCCGCCCCCAGCCCCCGCCCCGCGCCCCCCCCCCACCCCCCGGTACCGGGCCCGGCGCCGGTCCTGAGTCCTCGCCCCGCGGGGGCCCCGCGGCCGGGCGGGCGGCGGCGCCCATAGAAAAGAGTCCAGGTCTCACAGAGACATTACGGTCCCGCCCCGGGGCCGGCCGGGCCGCGCCGCCCCTCACAGCTCGTCCCGCGGGGCCGCCTCCTCGGGCTCGGCCTCGGGCTCCTCCTCATCCTCCTCCTCCTCCTCGTCCCCGTCCCCCTCCTCGTCCCCCTCCTCCTCCTTCTGCTGCTTCTCCTCCTCCTCCTGCTTCTTCCGCTGCTCCTCATCCTGCTGCTCCTTCATCTTCCTCTCCGCCTCCTGCGGGACAGGGGGGTCAGGAGGCACTAGGGGTCACGGGGGGTCCCGGGGGGTCCAGCCCTGTCCCCTCCCCTACCTTGGTAGCCCCCCAGGTCTCATTCCCGATCTCCTCCGCCAGCTTCTCGTCATCCGTGATGAGGAAATTATCGAAGATGGTGCCAGACTTCACCTGTGGGGGAAGGGGGGGGGGGGGTCAGGGGGGGCACAGGGGACTCGGGGGGGGGGGGGGGTCAGGGGTGTCCACGGCCCCACCCACCTGCCAGAGGTCGAGGCCGATGACGCCGAAGCTGTCATAGGCGTAGAGGTGGGGGTCGGGGCTGTACTCGGGGTTGTCGATCTCGGGGTGCACCCACTTCCCCTTGTAGTCGGGGTTGTCGATCTGCTGGGGCCTCCACTCACCCTGGGGGGGGCACAGGGGGGGTCAGGGAGGTGGGGGGGCACAGCACAGCCCATCCCCTCAAGACCCCCTGCAGACCCCCCCCCAGCCTCACCTTGTACTCAGGGTTCTGGATAACGGGGGGCTCCCACTCCCCGTCCATCTCCTCATCCCAGTCCTCCGGCTTCTTGGCATCAGGGTCAGGGATGTGCTCGGGCTTGTCCCAGTCCTGGGGGGCCAGGCAGGGTCAGGGCTCTGCCACAGCCCCCCCAGAGCCCCCAGCATCCCCCCCGAGCCCCCCCCCCCCCCCACCTCAGGCTTGGTGTCCTCGGGGTCATCGATCTTGGCCCGCTCATCCCAGTCATCAGGTTTCCGGGCCTCGGGGTCCTTGATCTTCCTGGGGGGCAGGAAGTCCCAGTCCTCCTCCAGGCTGCCCGACTCCACCCGCCCGTTGTCGATCTTCACCTCGTAGGTGTTGTCAGGCCGCACCACCAGCGTGTAGAGGTGGGTGAACTCGTCGTCCTGTGGGGAGGGGGCGGCTCAGCGGGGCCAGGGACCCCCATTTGCAGGGCCAGGGACCCCGTGCCCCCCCCGCCCACCTTGCAGCGGATGTCCTTGTTGATCAGCACGTTCTTCCCGTTGTAGTTGAAGATGACATGGACCTTCTTGGTGCCGGGGCCACAGATGTCAGGGCCTGGAGGGGACACAGAAGGTGAGGGGAGGGGGCTCCACACACCACCACGGGGGGCTGCGGGGGGGGTCCCAGCACCCACCAAACATGATGTTGTACTCCGAGTCGCCGTGCATGTCCTCCTGGCTCAAGCTGGCTGGGAAGAGCTTGACGTAGCCACCACCACAGTCGATGTTCTGCTCGTGCTTCACCGTGAACTGCACCACCAGCGTCTTGTCCCGGTTGCTGAAGGGCTCGAAACGGGAGGAGATGGCGTAGAACCGGGCGTCCTGGCTCGTCTGGATCCCTGCGGGACGTGGGTGCGTTGGGGCAGGGGAGGAGCCGGCACAGCCTGGCCCCGGGGGTCCCCACCCGGCACAACCCCCTCACCTTTGTCCTTCTCTGAGTCGCCGTAAAACTTCCCAGCCGTGAGCACAAACCGGCCGTAGTCGGGCTTGTGCTTCGATTCCACCCACCGGCGGGTCCAGGCGTCTGCAGGAGGGGAGCGCTCAGGACCCTGCATCCCCCCCCCCCCCGCCACGGCCAGGGCGTCTGATCCCCCCCACCGCAGAGGCGGAAGCTGGGCAGCTCCCAGCCAGGCCCGTCACGCTCCAGAGGAGCCCATCGAGCACAACGGCCCACCTGCACCCACACCAGAGCTGGGGGGCCCCACATCGCTCCTCCCCCTTTTCCCCCCACTGCTGGGTGCCCCAGAGGGAACCTGGGTCTTGGGGTGTCTCTTGCTGCAGGAGGATTTGGGGTCCCAGGGACAGACAAACCCGCAGCGTGACCCAGCTGCTGTCTGGCCTCCCTGCAGTTCCCACATGTCACCTTCCAGTAAGGAGCCCCTACGCCTTGGCGTGACCCCCACTCCTGATAGCCCACATCCACCCACCACCTCTCTGCCCCCCCCAAGTTCAGGGGGACCTCAGCCCCCTGTATCCTCCCAGGACCCCACTCCCCAGCCCAGTGCATTTCTCCTACATAAGGTTCTCCCCCAGACTCCCATCCACGTGGGCCCTGAGCCCCCCTCTACCTTTCTTCTGACCCCTGACCCTCCCCCGGACCTCTCAGCAACCCTTATCTCCCCCAGCCCTACCCGAGGGCTCACCCAGAGCACTCACACCCCCCACCCCTCCAATAACCCTCCTCCTCTGCCCAGGTGAGACCCCTCACGCCTCACCCACTCCCACCACCAGGACACCCCCCACCACAACCCCTGACCTCCAGCTTAGGGGAGGCCTCCTGGCTCCCCCGTACCCACCCTCACCTCAGGGAACACGCTGGGTCCCCACAGCCCCCTCCCTCACCTCAGGGCCCCCCCCAGGTCCGCGCAGCCCACCTCCATCTCAGGACCGCCCCCCGCCAAGTCCCCATCACCTCAGGGGACCCTACGGCTCCCCCCAGGCCCCGCCCTCTCCTCCCCGCCGGGGACCCCCGCCCCGGCCCCCCCCTCACCTCCGTCCCCGAACTCCTCCCTGAAGAACTGGGTGGGCCCGGCCGCCGCCAGCGCCAGGAGGGCGCCGAGCAGGACGGGGAGGCTGAGGCGGCTCATGGCGGCGGTCCCAGGCGGTGCGGCCCGCTCCTTCCCTGTGTCCCGGCCCGGCGGCGCCCGGCACTGCGGAGGGGGGGGGGGCGGCGGCGCCCCCTTTTATGTGCCCGCCGCCCCTCGGCCCGCCCCCGGCCCCGGCCCATTGGCCCGCGCCCGCGCAGGGCCCGCTCCCATTGGCCGGCCGCCCGCTGGCCGGCGGCGCCGGCGCCCCCGAACGTTGGCGTCCCAGATGGCCGCATCCCATTGGCTGAGCACGACGGCCAATGAGGAGCGACCACGCGTTCGGAGGGAGACGCCCCCCCCCTCCCGCGCGCGCCTGTCCTCCCTCCGCCGGTGCGTCACCGCAGTCACGTGGGGCCGGGCGCTCTTAAAGGGCCAGGCCCCCCACCCCCCCCCACACCGGCGGGGGAGCGGTGCTCTCCATCCCATAATACCACCGGGAGGAGGGTCGGGGCCCCGCCATGGCAGTGTCCTTCTCGTCTCAGGGTTATACGACCTAACGCAGACCTGTGACGCAATGATGACGTAACACGGCCCAGCGAAGCCCAGGCAGGCACAGGCCAAGGGGCCGCACTGACCGAGCGCGGGGTCCCCCCGGGGGCCGTTGTCATGGCGACGGGGCGCCGGGGTCAGCATCACCACAGCGACAGGCCCGGAGCGGACGTTGCTGTGGTGACAGGTCTGGGGGTGACCGGGCCCAGGGCGCACGCGGGGGTACGTGGTTAGCACGACGTCACTCGTGACGTCACTCCGCAGCCTCACGACGTCACAGCCCTCCCGCAGCGCCTGGCGGCTTCCTCCTCCCAGAGCCCCCCGCGGGGGGCCCGCAACACTCAAGATGGCGCCTCGCCACGCTCAAGATGGCGCCCGCCGCGCCCCCGCTTCCGGTCTGCGCCGGGAGCGTTTCCGGTCGGCGCCGGCAGCGCTTCCGGCCGCCGCGATGTCGCCGAGTGTGGCCGAGCTGCTGCTGCAGCGGCTGGAGCGGGAGGCGGCGGGGCCCGGCGGGGGCCTCTGCAGCCTGGAGGCGGCCGCCGCGCTCGGCCTCGACCACCAGACACTCGTGGGCGCCGTCAAGAGCCTCCAGGCGCTGGGGGAGGTGGGAGCGCCGGGGGTGGGGCCGGGGGAGCCCCGGGGTGCGGGTGCCGGCGCTGACCCCGGGGCCGGTTCCCGCAGGTGATCGAGGCGGAGGCGCGGGCGGCCACGCGGTGGGAGCTGAGCCCCGAGGGTTCGGAGGTGCTGCGGGACGGCAGCCCCGAGGTGCGGCTCTTCCGGAGCCTCCCGGCGGAGGGGCTGCCCCAGAGCGACGCCATGGTGAGCGCGGGGGGCACCGGGGGGGGTGGGGGGGAGCACCGGGGGTCATCCGGTCCCTCACGGCCGCCCTGTCCCCGCAGAAGCTGCCCGGCGGCTCGGTGGGCTTCAGCAAGGCCATGGCCAACAAGTGGCTGCGTCTGGAGAAGGGGGCGCCCGGCGGCCCCCGCGTCCTGCGCGCCGTGAGTGTCCTGGGGCGGGGGGACCCACGCGTGTCCCGGGGGGTCCCTGTCCTCGGAGCCTGTCCCCGGTCGCCCCGTGACGCGGCTGTCACGCCCCCCGGTGTCCCGCAGGTGGCGGAGGTGCAGGACGGGGTGCAGGAGAGCCTGCGGCGGGTGCAGCGGGGGGAGGCCCAGAGCCTGCCCGAGCGCGACCGCACCGAGCTCAAGAGGCGGAAGCTGCTGCTGGAAGTGTGAGCGGGGCGGGGGGTCGGGGGGGTGTCGGGGGCAGGTTTGGGGGTGCTCCCCTGACACCCCCCCCTCCCCCCCCAGCACCCTCAAGTCCTACTGGATCCGCAAGGGCAGCGCCTTCAGCACCGCGGTGGCACGGCAGGAGACGGAGCTGACGCCGGAGATGATCGCCACGTGAGTTGGGGGGGCCGGCCGTGCCGTGACCCCATGACACCCCCCCCCCATGACCCCCTGCCCCTGCCCTGCCCCCGCTGTGACCCCGCCGTGACCCCTGACCCCACGGCAGGGGCTCCTGGCGGCAGCTCCCCTTCAAGCCCTACAACTTTGCGGCGCTGGGGTTGCCGCCCGCCTGCGGCCACCTGCACCCCCTGCTGAAGGTGCGCTCCCAGCTGCGCCAGATCTTCCTGGAGATGGGGTGAGTGGGGGGCCCCGGGGGGTGACCCCTGGCTGGGGGGCACAGCCCCCCCCCTGACGCCGCGGCCCCCAGGTTCACGGAGATGCCCACCGACAACTTTGTGGAGAGCTCCTTCTGGAACTTCGACGCCCTCTTCCAGCCCCAGCAGCACCCGGCCCGCGACCAGCACGACACCTTCTTCCTGCAGGGTGGGTGCTGGGGGCGAGGGGGGGTGGGATATGGGGGCACCCCCAAATCCCGCTGACCCCCCTCCTGTGAATGTGCCCCCCCCACCCCCAGACCCCGCCGAGGCCCCTGAGCTGCCCGCTGGATACACGGCCAAGGTGAAGAAGGTCCACTCGCAGGGAGGCTACGGCTCGCAGGGGTGAGGGCGAGACCCTGGGGCAGGGGGCGGGTTGGGGGGGCTGTGCCCCCCACCCCCAGGCCATGCCCCCGCCCCGCTGAGCCCCCCCCCCAGGTACAAATACGAGTGGCGGCTGGAGGAGGCGCGGAAGAACCTGCTGCGCACCCACACCACGGCCGCCAGCGCCCGCGCGCTGCACCGGCTGGCCCGCCAGGTGGGACGAGTTTAGGGGGGGACACAGAGGGGGCTCTGGGGGGGCTCCGCCTGACCCCACCCCTTCCTTGTCTCCCCCCAGGAGAAGTTCTCCCCCGTGAAATACTTCTCCATCGACCGGGTGTTCCGCAACGAGAGCCTGGACGCCACCCACCTGGCCGAGTTCCACCAGGTGGAGGGGGTGGTGGCCGACCGCGGCCTCACCCTCGGCCACCTCATGGGCACCCTCCGGCAGTTCTTCACCAAGCTGGGTATGGGGGGTCCCGGAGCGGGGGGGCACCCAGGGGCTCCCCAGGGCACCCCTCACCCCCCTCTGTCCCCAGGCATCACCCAGCTGCGCTTCAAGCCGGCCTATAACCCCTACACGGAGCCCAGCATGGAGGTGTTCAGCTACCACGAGGGTGAGGGGGGACCGGGGGGTCTGCGTGGGCCCCTCCATGGAGCAGAGGGGTCCTGGGGGTCCGCGGGGGTCCCCAAAGGAGCCCCGGGGTCTGTGTATGCACCCACAGAATAGGGGGGGAGAACATGGGGGCATGTGGCCCTGTAGAGCGAGGAAAGAACTTGGGTGGCTTTTTGGGGTGGCAACCAGCTTATTCTGTTCCCTCTGGGCTGGGGGGCTTTGGGTTGCCCCTGTAGGGTGGGGGGTTCTGCGATGGGCCTGGGGGATGGGGGTCAGCCTGGCCTCAGCCTCTCCCCTGAAGGGGGGGGCTTTGGGGTGCCCCTGTGGGGGGGTGTCTGGGGTTCCAATATGGAGTGGTCTGGTCTCACTCCCTGTGAGGTGGGGGGTCTCTGAGGTGCCCTGTGAGTAGGGCCCCTGTCTCACCCCCGTGGGGCGGGGGCCCCCACCTCACCCCCCAGGCCTGAAGAAGTGGGTGGAGGTGGGGAACTCGGGGATCTTCCGCCCCGAGCTGCTGCTGCCCATGGGGCTGCCCGAGAACGTCTCTGTCATCGCCTGGGGGCTCTCGCTGGAGCGGTGAGTTGGGGGGTAGCTGGGGCCCCGTCTCGGGGAGGGGCCCACCCCTGCCTCCGCTGAGCCGTCCCCCCCTCTCTCCTGCGCCAGCCCCACCATGATCAAGTACGGCATCAACAACATCCGGGAGCTGGTGGGGCACCGGGTCAACCTCCAGATGGTCTACGACAGCCCCCTCTGCCGCCTGGACGCCTAGGCCCCGTCCTCGCGGGGGTGCCCCGTCCTCGCGGGGGGTGCTCCCTCCTCCCGGGGGTGCCCCCTCAATAAAGCCCCTTTGCCCAGCCGGGTTCCTGTGTCTGTGCTGGGCAGGGCCCCGCCTGGGGCGGTGCTCGGGGAGGGTTTATTGCTCCCGAGGGTCCCCCACGGCCTCACAGAGCCGCCCCCACAGACGCTCCAGCCCCGCGGCCCTGACTAAGGCTCCCCGCGACCCCCCGGGGTGCCTCAGCCCGGCGGATCCGCACCGGGGCGCCTCCCCGCCCCTCAGCCGGCCTCCCCCACCCATCCCCGGCCGCCCGCCGTGCGCCCGGACCGTACCGGCCATCGCGGCTCCGTCTCGTCAGCGTCCCGCCCGGCCCTTCCCGCCTTTTCTCGCGTTGCCTCTCATTGGCCGTCCCGCGGCCCAGGCGGCCGCCGATTGGTCAGAGGAGGTGCCCATCGCCCGCCGAGACTCCGCCCTCCATGCTCCCCTCAGCGCCGTGAGGGGCGGCCGCGGGTCCCGCTCCCCCGCCCCGCGCTCCGGACACCCGGTCCGGCCCCTCCGCCCCGGGCCCGCTCCTGCTGCTGCCCCCGGGTCCCCAGGCCCGGCGGTGGGACCTCGGCAGGGGCTGGGGGCGTCGCAGCCCAGCGCAGGCCCCGAGCAGCAGCACCAGAGCCAGGAAAGTCCTTCCCCAGCAGCCACCGCCGAGCCAGGCCGTGCCCCGGCCCCCACGGCCGCCTGCCCCCGGGGCGGGTATGTCGGGAAAGGAGCGCCAAGGCCCTGAGGCAGAGCCGCATCCGGAGAGGGATGACAGCCCCTTCTTTGCAGGGTTGAGCAGGGACGAGCCCCCTGGCAAGGACCCCAACAGGTAACACGTTTTCCACCCTCCATTGCCTCACAGTTTTGATCTAAACTGGGGAAAAAAGAGCATACGGGGAGTGCCAACCCCGCAGGTGGTGCAGTGAGGGGTGTCCTGGGTGCCACATACAACCCCTTGCCTGGCCACCACGTTCATTAACGGGGTTCCCAACATTTCCCAGTTAACACAACGGCCAGGCAGGCTGTTCCCTCCGCAGCCGGGGCAGAGCACAGCCCCGTCCCCGCGGGGTGTGCGTCCCTGACGTTTGAGGACCCTGACGTTGGGTCCTGTGTTTCGGCCGAGGACTGAGGCACTGCCCGTGGTCCCCCGGCCCAGCGCGGAGGCGTCGCTGGACAGCCAGGCCTCCAAATATTTCGCGTTGCTGGACGCCAGCCTCGGGGGCCTGCAGGAGCGGGCACAGGAGCTGATCAACATACTGAACAGCAGCCGCAAAGAGGACCACAGCATGATGAGAAGCTTCAGGGAGAGCCTGCTGCTGAAGGTGGGGGCCAGGGAGCAGCGGGAGGCTGCCAGCACGGGGGGAGCAGCGGGCAAGGAGACCCCAGCCCACGCCAGCCCCTCGCTGCCGTGCGGTCTCTGCTTGACGTGTTTAATTGCATTATTCTGCCCGAATTAGCGGCAGGCTGGGGGGCGGTGAGACAAGGTGCTGCAGGGAGGGAGCGCAGTGCGAGCAGCCTCTCGCAGGGCGCTGGCGCCAGCTGCAGAGCCTGGTGTGCTGTATGCACCGGCGCTCGCTGCCGGGGCGAGGGGAGCACCCCCAGCCCCTTCGGGGGTGGCTGCAGCTGCCTCCGGCCCCGCTTTGGGGAGCGGAGGGGACGCCAATGGCTCCCCCGTCCCCACGCAGCCGCTGGCTGCCCTTGGCGTCCTCGCTCGGCTGTGTGCCGCGCTGGACTTTGCTCGCGGCAGCTGGGGGGGGCCGTGCCGGCAGGGCGGGAGCGGGGGGCTCCCGCAGGCCCACGCGCAGATGGCGGCCCAGCCTCGGCAGCTGCGGCCCGCGGTGACCCAGCACTCGGTGGCTACCGTGGCCGGCGCTCCGGCTACCGTGGGCGCAGCTGGCGGTGGCAGCAGCCAAGCCAGGCTGGGAGCTGCGCCAGCACGGGGCGGCTGCAGCTGCCACCCCCCTCTGGGGACAGCAGCCGGGCGCCGGCCGTGCCAGCGGCGCTGCCCACCCCCACACGGCAGCAAAAGCTGTTTTTTTCCGCCTTTTCCGCGCCGGCGCGGCAGGTCTCGGGGCTGGCGGAGCAGCTGGAGGAGCGGGTCTTCCACCTCTACGACCTCCACAACAAGCTGATCCAGGAGCGGCTGCAGGAGCTGGAGGAGGTGATGGAGCGGGTGGGACAGGCCAAGACCGAGCTCCAGCAGGTCTGTCTCACCGTGGAGGCGGCTTATCGTGACCTCTGCCTGCAGCCCGAGACCTGAGCGGGGCCCCAAATCCGCAGGGGCCCCCCCTAAATTCACGGGAGCCCCTGTGGCCGCCCGCCAGCCCCGCGAGCGGGGTTTGCATTGCCTGCTGCTGCTGTGCAAGGGCGGCTGCAAGTGGGAAAGGGGGATTTTTGCCCAAAAGGGCTTTTCTGCTTGTGTTCAGGTTTAGCATGAATAAAAAGAGCAAAAAAACCCCAAAGGCTGAATCCGGGGCACTGCCAGGGCTCCGCTGCCCACGCGCTCCCAGCCGCCTGCCAGGGCAAACCCCCCATGCACAGCACAGGCTGAAGCAGAGCCCCCTCCCAGCGGCGGAGCTTAATTAATACTGGCGGCTTAATTAATACTGATGAGGCTGGTGCTGACGAACGGAGGCCGGGGCATGGTGGCTTTTCCACCTTTTATTGGCGAGTGGCCGTGAGGATGGCAAAGGCACCGGGGCAGTTCACCAGCCAAGAGGCTCCACGGCAAAGCCTGGCACAACCACGCTGCCGGGTCCCGTTGGGGACACCGAGTCCCATCGGTGACAGCGGGTCTGTCTGGAGATACCTCGTCCTGTCAGTGACAGTGAGTCCTGTCGGTGACAGCAGGTCCCGTTGGGGACAGCGGGTCTGTTTAGCGATACCTTGTCCGGTCGGTGACAGCGGGTCCAGTCATTGGCGCCGTCTCCTCAGTTCCTTCCCCGCGAGGAGTGGACACGTCCCCCACGGGTGACATCCCGGCAGCGCAGGGCCGGTCATGCCGCAGAGCGTCGCAGCCCCGTGCCGCCGGCGCGGAGTCCCCCCTCTAGCCCCGCGGTGCTGGCAGTTTGCCGGGGGCGAAGGCCTGGATGCCGGTGATGGCTCGGCCCAGGATCAGCGCGTGGATGTCGTGGGTGCCTGTGGGCGAGGGAGCGGCCAGGCCTCAGGGGTGCCCGTCGGGACCCCACACCCCCCCCCCCCAGCGTGGTGGTACCTTCGTAGGTGTTGACGGCCTCCAGGTTCATCAGGTGCCGGATGACGTGGTACTCGTCGCAGACCCCGTTCCCCCCCAGCATGTCCCGCGCCTCCCGGGCGATGGCCAGCGCCTTCCCGCACGAGTTGCGCTTCAGCATCGACACCATCTCAGGGGCCGCCCTGCGGGGACGGGGACGCTGCCACCGCTCCGCCACCGCCACCAACCCCCCCCCCCAGCTCCGGGCGCCTCGCGGCAGCACCCACCTGCCCTCATCCTTGAGGCGGCCGAGGCGCAGGCAGGCCTGCAGCCCCAGCGCGATCTCCGTCACCATGTCCGCCAGCTTCTTCTGCACCAGCTGGTTGCGCGCCAGCGGCCCCCCGAACTGCTTCCTGCGGTGCAGGGAGGGGGGCGGTGAGGCTGGGGGGCAGGCGGGACCCCCCCGGGCACCGCCCCCAGCCCCGGCGTTACCTGTCGAGGACGTACTGCCGCGCCGTCTCCAGGCAGGCCTCGGCGGCGCCCAGCGCGCCCCAGGCGATGCCGTAGCGGGCGTGGGTCAGGCAGCCGAAGGGCCCCTGGGGCGAGCGGGTGTCACCGGGGCCCCCGTCCCGCAGCGGGGGCTCCCCCCCCGCACCCCCAGCCCCCCTTACTTACCGCCAGGCCGTCAGCGTGGGGCAGCAGGTTCTCCTCCGGCACCTCCACGTCGTCCATCACGATCATACCGGTGGCGGAGGCGCGGAGCGAGAACTTGCCCTCGATTTTGGGGGTGCTGAGGCCGGGCATCCCCCGCTCCAGGAGGAACCCCCGCACCCGCCCGTCCTCCTCACACACCGCCCACACCAGGCACAGGTCGGCCACCGGCGCGTTGGTGATCCTGGGTGGGGTGGGGGGGGGGGTCAGGGTGGGGCTGGCGGGGTCAGGGGGGGTCCCCCCGGTTCGGGGCTCACCAGGTCTTGGAGCCCCGCAGCGTGTAGGTCTTGGCACTGGGGTTGTAGCGCGCCCGCGTCTCCATGCGCCCCGGGTCGCTCCCGTGGTTGGGCTCCGTCAGCCCAAAGCACCCCAGCAGCTCCCCCCGCGCTGGGGGGCGGGGGGGGGGCGTCAGGGGGACCTCGGGACCCCCATGCCCCACCCCCCAGCCCCCCCCCTGCCCCAGTCACTCCTGTGGTTGGGCTCTATCAGCCCCTGAGGGGGGTGCAGTATCAGGGGGAACCTCAGCAACTCCATGGCCCCCCCTCTCCTGCCCCACAGCTCCCTCCCACCCCACAGACACCCCCCCCATCCCTTGTGGCCCCCCACTTGCCCCACAAGCCCCCCCTGCCCCACAAACCCCCCTCCTGCCCCCCAGACCCCACTCCTGTCCCATGCCCCCCCCTGCCCCACGGCCCCCCACAGCCCCCCCCCACCCCAGTCACTGCTGTGATTGGGCTCTATCAGCCCCTGAGGGGGCGGCAGTGTCAGGGGGGACCCCAGCAACCCCATGGCCCCCCCTCTCCTGCCCCACAGCCCCCTCCCACCCCACAGACACCTGCCTCTCCCTTGTGGCCCCCCACTTGCCCCACAAACCCCCCTCCTGCCCCACAACCCCCCCTCCTGCCCCACGGCCCCCCCCACTTGCCCCGCAGACCCTGCTCCCGTCCCGTGCCCCCCCCCTCGATGCCGCTCTCACCCAGGGGGGGCAGGAAGCGGTCGCGCTGGGCGGGGGTGCCGTAGGCCAGGATCGGGTGCATGACGAGGGAGGACTGGACGCTCAGCACCGAGCGGTAGCTGCTGTCCACCCGCTCCAGCTCCCGCGTCACCAGCCCGTAGCCCACCGAGGTGGTGCCCGCGCAGCCGTACCCTGGGGACAGCGTCACCCCGTGGAGCCCCCCCCGGCACCCCCCCGCCTCACCCTGGGGACAGTGTCACCCCACAGAGACCCTTGGGCCACCCCTCCTCACCCTGGGGACAGCGTCACCCCACAGAGACCCTTGGGCCCCCCCCCTCAGGAATCCCAGCCCACCTCCCCCCGTCCCCCATAGCCCTCTGCCCCCCCCGAAACTACCCTCCTACCCCCCATGAGAGGACCTTGCACCCCCCCAGAGACACCCCCAAGGAGGACCACTGCCCCCCCAACCCCACCAAACCCTTTTGTTGCACCCCTGGGGGCACCCCAGTCCCCCCCCAGGGGTCCCAACACTCCCCCATGGCACCCTGGACCCCCCAATAACACACCTCGTAACACCAGGGGTGTCCCTGGACCCCCACATCCACCTCTCGTAGCCCCCCAGCTCCTTGCTGTCTCTGGGGGGACTTCAACTCCCCCCCAGGGACCCCACAGCCCCCCCAAAGTCTCCCCCACCCTCTGGGGGGGTCCCAGTCCCCCCATTGCCCCCCACTTACCTTTGATGGTGGGGCCCAGCACCCCCAGTTCCCCCATCTCCGACACAATCTCCCGGTCAAAGACTGGGGGGGGTCACAGTGGGGTGTGAGGGTGGCCGAGCTGGGGGGGAAGTGGGGACCCCCGAGAGGGGCTGGGGGGTCCCCCCACCCCTGCCCCCCCACTTTAGCCACCCAGGGCCCTGCAGGGAGAGTGCTCAGGGGCAGGAGGGTCGCTGGGGAGGATTGGGGGTGCTGGGGGGTATCTCGGGGGTGCTGGGGGTTAATGGGGAGTGGGGGGGGGGGGGGGGGTCGCGGGAGCACCAAGGGGGGGGTGCAGATACCAGGGGAGGAAGGGGGCGATGGGTTTGAGGGGGTGAGCGGCTCTGGGGGTACCTGAGGACACGGGGGAGGGGTCGGGGGAGGAGCCGAGGCGCGGGGGGGTGCGGGGGGGGTCGTACCCTCGTGGCGGTTGGCCCGCAGCACGCGGGGCTGCAGCCGCTCCCGGCAGTACCGGCGCAGCGCGTCCCGCAGCAGCCGCTCCTCGGGGAACAGGAGCCCCTCCAGCCCCAGCGGGTCCCGCCAGTCGAAGGCGGCCGCGGCTGCGGGTGCGGGGGGGGTGCGGGGGGGGGTCACACCGCGGAGGGGGCGGGTCAGCACCAGCGCCACGGCTGCCCCACGCGTGTGCCCCCCCCCCCCGCCCCCCAGCAGCGAGGGAGACGGTCAGGGAGGTTTTGGGGGACGGGAGGGGAAGGGGGGGGCAGTTGGGGGGCTCGGCCCCCCCCGTCCGCACTCACCCTGCGGGGGGGGGGGCCGTGCCCCCCCAGCGGACGCCGCTCCGGACCAGGCGCAGCAGCGGGGCGGCGAATCGCAGCGCCATGGGGGTCTGGGGGGGGGGGGGGGGGGGGGGGGGCGGCAGCTGAGCCAGGGACCCGCAACTGCCCCCAGCGCCCCCCCCCCGAACCACCCTCCTAGAGCTCCCCAAGACCCTTGAACACCCCCAGGGACACCCCCACCCCCCCCCCCCCCGCACCGTGCGAGCTCGGCGGCGGCGAACGGGCCCGGAGGAGCCCCCGGCCGTGACGTCCCGGGGGGTGGGGCGGGGGTGGGGCGGGGGGCGGGGCGTTAACCCGCGCCTGCCCGGACTCGGGGCGGGGGGGGGGGACACACGCAAGGCTGCGAGACCCCCAAACGACCGCCCGGACAGAGCCGGGGGGGACAGGGCGGGGTTGGGGGGGCCGGGGGGGCCCCAGGACGGCGGCCGCGGCGCGATGACGTGTGTGTCCCCCCCCCCCAAGTCCCCACGGAGGCAGAGGTCGCGGGTCGGTGCTGTACAGGCTTTATTGGTCCCCGGAGCCCCCCCGGCACCCCCTGCCCTGGGGGCGGGGCGTTTGCATAGCGAGAACGGGGGGGGGGGGGGTGATGATGTCACAGGGGGGTCGGTGATGTCACCTGCTCCGTGCCGCGATGCCACTGCTGTTGGGTGACATCACCGCGCACCGGGGACGCGGCAGCCCCGCTCGGTGACCCACCCGGCACCGGTCATTGCCCCCCCCCCCCCAGTGTCACCGCAGCTGTGACATCGCCCCCCACCACCTTCGGGTCCATCAGAGCCGTGGCCCCGCTCGCTCCCGGCTGTGACATCACCGCTCCTGCGCCGTCAGTGACATCGTAACTGTGACATCAGTCCCACACCGCCACCGCTTGTGACATCCCCCACTCCCCAATGGTGCCGCCACCGGGATGTCACTGTGCCCCCTCCCCGAGTGACACCTGAGCCGTGCCCTCGCCCCTCCCGCCCCGCCTGTGACATCATCGCTGTGACATCAGTGGGGCAATAACTGGGGGCAAACAGGACACTGGGGGGGGGGAAGTGGCCCCCTGGGGCGAGGGGGGGGTTGCCAGGCCGATGCCATCGCGCCGGGGGCCGGGTGGGGGTGTCACAGTATTGACCCTTCGTGGACGCGGGGAGGAGCCGGGGGGCTGGGAGCCGCTTCCCCGGCCGAGGCGGGTGGGGGCCCCGCATGCCTGGGGGTCCCCCCCTTATTTACAGCCGCGGGAGGGGGAAAGCTCAGCGCCTGGGGGGGGGGCCCGGAGGCCCGGGGGGGCCCCAGCGCCCCGTCCCCGTCCCCGGGGGCCGCGCCGGGCCCCACCACCACAATGGGCACCGGCGGCCCCCCCGGGGCGCCCCCCCGCCGGGCCTGCTCGTGTTCCTGCACCGGGCTAAGCGCCTTGGGGGGGCCCCGCGCCGCCCGCTCGGGCTCGTCGGGCCCCGGCGGGGCCGCCTCGGCGCCGGGGGGGCCCCCCAGCAGGAGCGGCAGCTCCTGGCGGCCGAGGCGGCGGGCGGGGGGGGGGCGCGGGCGGCGGCCCCTCGGCCGGGCTCTCCCCGTCCCACTCGGCCAGGCTCTGCAGCGGCGGCTCGGCCGGGAAGTCCTTGCGGGAGCCCTCCAGGCCGTGCTTGCGCGGCGCCGCCGCCGCCGCCTTCTCGGGAGGGCCCCGGCGGGCCAGGCGGGGCGACTCGGCGGCCTTGGGGTGCAGCTTGGCGGGGAAGGCGGGGGGCGAGGCGGCGGGCGGCGAGGGCGTGTGGGCGAGCGGCGAGAGCGGGATGCTGCCGGCGGACTTGCAGCGCGCCGCCCGGTACTGCCGCTGCAGCTTCGGGGACAGGCCCTGCAGCGAGCTGGGCCGCAGGTGGGGCCCGGCCGGCGCCGGCGAGGGCGGCGCGCTGGAGCCCGGGGAGCTGCTGGGCGGGGAGGCCCCTGCGCCGGCCGCGGGTCAGCGCCGCCGCGGCACCGGGGCCGAGCGGGGCCTCCCGCCGCCACCGGCCTCCGCGAAGCGCCCACCCGCCCCCGCGTGATCCCCTGCGGCCACCGTAGCCCCGCTCCCCCGCCCCCTTCCCGGCCGCCGTAGCCCCGCCTCACCCCCCCGAGGCCCCACCCCGCCCTCATGGCCCCGCCCCTCGCCCCGCCCCCGTTGCCATGGCGGCGCGTACCCGTCTCGGCGGCGCGCGGCGGGAGGGCGGGGTCCCGCGCGCGCGCGTGGGTGGGGGAGGCGGGGAGGCTGTCGGAGGAGGAGAGCGAGCGGCTCAGTGACGTCAGCGAGCGGCTCGTGTGCAGCAGCGAGGCCTGGCGGGCCAGGTGGCGGAACAGCGCGCTGCGCCGCCTGCGGGGGGGGGGGGGGGGGGGGTGTGTCACCGAGCGCCCCGGGACCCCCCGGGACCCCCTCGGGACCCCCCGGCCCGTTCTCCCTGGCCCCACCTCTCGTGGCCGCTCCCGGCGCCGCCCCGGCGGTTCCTTCGCGCCATCTTGGCGCGGGCGCTGCGGCGCCGCGCGGGGCCCAGGCGGATGGAGGTGTTCTCCAGCGGCGTCGTGGTCACCAGCACCTTCGTCCCGCTCTGGGGCACCGGGGGGTCACGGCCACGCCCCGACCCTGGGGCCACCGCCCCCCAGCACCCACCACACCCAGCACCCACCTCCCCACTGGGACCCACCTCCCCACCGGGACCCACCGCCCCGTCAGCACCCACCTCCCCGCTGCCCCCCCAGCAGGACCCACAGCCCGGCCATGACCCCGCCATGACCCCACCACAACCTCTCACCCCTTTGACCTTTCCCACTGTGTGACCCCCCGTGACCCCCCATGACCCCTGACCTTGAGGATGAGCTCCACGACCTCGGTGTGCACCAGCCCGTGCACGGGCTCCCCGTTGACGTGGGTGATGAGGTCACCGGCGCAGAGCCCGGCCTCGTGCGCGGGGCCGCCCTCCTCCACGTGCTGCGCCCGCCGCCGTTACCCACAATGCACCGGGGCTGCCGCGCCCTGCCCCTCCCCCTCCCAGACACAACAGCCGATGCCCCCCCCCTGCAACCTGCTGGGCTCTGTGCACCTCCCTGTCCCCCCCCATGTCCCCAGTGTCCCCCCCACATCCCCCGATGTCCCCAATGTCCTCCATGTCCCCCCGATGTCCCCAATGTCCCACGTCCCCCTGCTGTCCCTAATGTCCCTCTCACATCCCCCCAATGTCCCCAATGTCCCCCCTGATGTCCCTGATGTCTCCAAAGTCCCTCCCACGTCCCCCTGATGTCCCCAATGTCCTTCTCACATCCCCCCAATGTCCCCAATCTCCCCCGATGTCCCTGATGTCCCCAATGTCCCACATCCCCCTGTTGTCCCCAATGTCCCCCTGATGTCCCCAATGTCCCTCCCACATCCCCCTGTTGTCCCCAATGTCCCCCTGATGTCCCCAATGTCCCACATCCCCTTGCTGTCCCCAATGTCCCCCTGATGTCCCTAATGTCCCTCCCACATCCCCCGATGTCCCCAATGTCCCTCCCATGTCCCCCCAATGTCCCACATCCCCTTGCTGTCCCCAATGTCCCCTTGATGTCCCCAATGTCCTCCCCATGTCCCCCTGATGTCCCCAATGTCCCCCCCACGTCCCCCCGATGTCCCCATCGGTCCCACAGTCCCTCGCTGACCCACACAATGCAGTGGGCACAGCTCCCGCCCCCCCCCCCTCCACGCCCCCATGTCCCCCCCCCCCGCCCCCCGCGTCCCCCCCCCCCATCCCGCTGACCCAGACGACGTGGTGGACGCTGTAGACGTCGCTGTCCCCCAGGTAGACGCGGATGGCGCGGAGGGTGAAGCCGAACTTCTTGCCGGGGCGGGGGATGGCGATGGGGGAGCGGGGGGCGGCCACTGCCGGGGCCAGCTCCCGCCCCGGGGACGAGTCCCGCGAGGACGGGTCCGAGGACAGCGACCGCGGGGACATGGGGCTGCCCAGGGGCGAGGAGCCGGGCGCCTCCCCTGCGCCCCCCCGCTGGCAACGCACCCACGGACCCGGGCGGCCGGGGCACCCCCCACCCCCCCCGGGGGGACACAGACACCCACGGGCACCCCCACCCACCCCCCGGGGGGACCCGGGCATCCAGGGACACACACACCCCCCACCTCCCCCCCACCCCCCAGGGGGACCCGGGCATCCACGGGCACCCATCCACCCCCCACCCCCCGGGGGGACCCGAGTGACCTGGGATCCCCCACCCTTGGGACCCAGGCACCCAGGGGACCCCCACCACCCCCCTTGGGGACCCGGGGGTCCAGGGGACCCCCACCACCCCCCTGGGGACCCAGGCACCCAGGGGACCCCCACCACCCCCCTTGGGGACCCGGGGGTCCAGGGGACCCCCACCACCCCCCCTGGGGACCCAGGCACCCAGGGGACCCCCACCACCCCCCTTGGGGACCCGGGGACCCAGGGGACCCCCACCACCCCCCCTGGGGACCCGGGTGTCCAGGGGACCCCCACCACCCCCCTTGCGGACCCAGGCACCCAGGCTGCCCACCAAAGGGGGTGGGGGGCGGGATCCCAAGGGGATGTTGGGGTCCCAGGGAGGGGGGGTTTGGCGTCCCGGGGGTGACACCCACCGCTGGGGATGATGACGGAGAGGGCGGTGGCCGATGCCGACTTGGTGACCTTCCCGGGACCGCGGGGGCTGCGCTTGTCACCCCCCGCCTCGGGGGCCACCCCCGGGTGTCGCGGCCGCCGCAGCCCCAGCTCGGCCCGGGGTGGGGGCAGGTCCCCGGCCCGTGGTGGTCGCTCCCCTGGGGGGGGACCGGCTGGTGAGACCCCGAGTGGCCGGGACCCACCCCCCCCCCCCCCCCCGCAGGGCGTCCGGGACTGACCTGGCTCCTCGCTGAGTCCATCTGTGGGTCCATCGCGGGGGGAAGCCCCGTTGCGGGGGGGCAACCGCTCCTCGGGGGTGGCCCCGGGGCGCCCCGGCTCCAGCAGCGCTGAAAAGCGGCGACGGGCACCCGGGGGGGGGCTGCCCTCGCCCTCGGGGGGGGCCCCCTCGGCTGCCGGTGGGCGCTTCCTGCAGAGAGCCAGGCGTTGGGGGGGGGTCTGACCACCCCACCCCCCCCCAGGCCCCCGGGCAGACCCCAGGGGACCCAGGTGATGTCCCCAACGCTGGGTACCCAAGCGTGACCCCCGTGTCCCCCCCCCCCCGGGACCCCGCTCACAGCTCGGGGGACGCCGTGCGCCAGCCGCGGTCGCGGGCGAAGCCGTCGCGTCTCCCCTCGTCCCGCGGTCGCCCCTTGGGCGCCTTCGGCTCCTGCTGCTGCGAGAGCTGCTCCAGGCTGCTGTAAACCTGCGCGGCGGCACCGCCTCGCACCCCGGCCTCGCACGGGGGCTTGTGAGCGCACGAGGGGCCAGTGGTGGTGATCGCACGAGGGGCGCGCGTTTGTGAGTGCACAAGGGGCCGTGAGTTTGTGGTCGCACGAGGGTCACACGTTTGTTATCGCACAGGGGTCACGCGTTTGTGATCGCACGAGGGCTGCACATTTGTGATCACACGAGAGTTGTGTGTGATCACACGAGGGTCACGCGTCTGTGAGTGCACGAGGGTCACGTGTTTGTGATCACACGAGGGGCTGTGTGTGATCGCACGAGGGGTGCACGTTTGTGAGCACACGAGGGTCACGTATTTGTGAGTGCACGAGGGTCACGCGTCTGTGAGTGCACGAGGGTTGCGTGTTTGCGGTCGCACGGGGGTCACGCATTTGTGATCGCACGAGGGTTGTGTGTTTGTGATCGCGTGAGGGTCACACGTTTGTGATCACACGAGAGGCCACGTGTTTGTGATCGCACAGGGGCCGTGCATTTGTGATCGCACGAGGGTTGTGTGTTTGTGATCACACGGGGGTCACACGTTTGGGATCGCACGAGGGGCACGTGAGGGTTTGCACGAGGAGCCCGCGCTGCACAAGGCCGTGCGAGGTCCTGCGCATCCCGTGTCCCCACCCCCCCGTCCCCCCCCATCCCTGCGTGTCCCCACCCCCCGCCCCCCGTCCCCCCGCGCCCCACCTTGCTGAAGCGGGGGGAGCAGGACGAGAACTGCCGGATCTCCACAGGTTCGTCCTCTGTGGTGTCCTCGTCCTCGTAGGAGGTGACATGGGGGTACCGGTCCGAGCGCGCTGCGGGGAGGGGGGTGACAAGGGGGACGTGGGGTGGGGGTCCCATAGAGTGACCCCGGGGGGGGCCCAGGGGTGAGGGGGCCCACGGGGGGGGTCCCTGGGAGGGTCCATGGGGGGATTCCTGGGGGGGCTCTGTGAGTGGGGGGGGGGTTAGAAGGTCCCCTGGGAGGGGGGTGTCCCTGGCTGGAAGTCCTGGGGGGGTGGTGCCAAGGGAGTGTCCCCTGGGAGGGGTCGCGGGGGGGTCCCGGGGGTCCCTCACTGTCGAAGTAGCTGGTGTCCTCCTCGGACTCCAGGTGCGGCACAAACTCCGCTTTCTGCCGCAGCAGCCCCGTCCAGTCGAGCGCCGCGAAGAAGCCGTGAGCCTTCACCTCCTGGGCCCCCCCTGCGGGGACCGGGCTGGGGTCAGCGGGGGCAGCACCCCGGGGAGGGGGGGCCGGGGGGGGCGGGGGGGGGCGCGGGGGTCTCACCAGCCCCGAGGCGCCGCAGGGGGTCGGGCTGCAGGAGGCAGGAGATGAGGTGTTGGGCGTCGGGGGGCAGCGCCTCGTCCCCCTCCGGCCACAGGATCTCGTCTGACACAGCCGGGGGACGGGGGGGGACACAGACGTGAGCGCGGGGACACGGCTGCCACCCCACCGCGTCCCCACGGCCCTGTGCCCACCCCCGTACCAGGGGTCACCTGCCCTGGCCCCGTGTCCCCCTCGCCATGTACCCGAGATGGCCTACTCTGTGTCCCCGTGTCCCCTCATGTCCCCCTGTGTCCCCATACTCGAGATGACCTGCTCTTGTCCCCATGTCCCCATGTCCCCGTGTCCCCCCGTGTCCCCCTGTGTCCCCATACTCGAGATAACCTGCTCTGTGTCCCCATGTCCCCATGTCCCCATGTCCCTCCCATTGCCCCATCCCTGTACTACAGATGATCTGCCCCATCCCCGTGTCCCCCACATCCCTGAGATGACCTGCCCTGTCCCCCCCCGTGTCCCTGTCCCCGTACCCAAGATGACCTGCCCTGTCCCCCCCTGTCCCCCCGTGTCCCCGTACCCAAGATGACCTGCCCTGTCCCCCCCCCGTCCCCCCCGTGTCCCTGTCCCCATACCAAGATGACCTGCCCTGCCCCCCCTGTCCCTCCGTGTCCCTGTCCCTGTACCCAAGACAACCTGCCATGTCCCCCCCTGTCCCCCCCATGTCCCTGTCCCCATACCCAAGATGACCCACCCCGTGGCCCCCTGGCCCCCCCCATGTCCCCCCGCCCGTACCGGAGATGACCTGCCCGAAGAGCTCCTCGGGGGTGTCCCCGAAGAAGGGGACGCAGCCCACCAGGAACTCGTAGAGGACGATGCCCATCGCCCACCAGTCCACGGGCTTCCCGTAGCCCTGCCGCAGGATCACCTCGGGCGCGATGTACTCGGGGGTGCCGCACACCTGTGGGGGGACACCAGGGGGGGGTCAGCACCAGTCACACCCCACCGTGCCCCCCCCGGCCAGGCCCGGCCACACCCACCTGCTTGTCGCGGAACTCGCGGGCGTCCTTCTCCATGTGGCCCTCGTAGAGGTTGGTGGTGAGGCTCATCAGCCCCATCTTGGAGAGCCCAAAGTCCGTCAGCTTCACGTGGCCCAGCGACGTGATCAACAGGCTGCGGGGACCCAGGCGTCCGGCGGGGACCCAGGCGTCCCCCAAAACCCGCCCCCCCTCCCCGCCCCGGGGTCTGGGCCTACTTGTCGGGCTTGAGGTCACGGTGGACGATGCCGTAGTTGTGCAGGTACTCGAGGGCCAGGACAGTCTCGGCGAAGTAGAGCCGGGCCAGCTCCAGCGGCAGTGCCCCGATGTGCTTTAGCAGCGTCGCACAGTCCCCGCCTGGGATGGGGGAACAGGGGGCGGGGGGGGGGGGGGACATGGGGGGGACACGGGGACACAGAGCAGTGGGCGTCACGGCATCTCCCACCACCCCCCAGCGCGTCCCAGTGGGACACAGAGCACCCACCCAGGTGTAAAGCACCGTGTCTGGACGTAAAACCGCCCTGTTGTGACATAAACACCCTGTTGTGACACAAACCAGCCCCATGGCCCTGCCCGGCCTCGTACCACCGCGTCCAGCTCCCATTGTGATCCTTGTACCGTATCGCGACACACAACCCTGTACTGCAACGCCCAGCCCCTCGTCGTACCACCCAGCCCCATATCACAACCCCCAGCCCCATATCACAACCCCCAGCCCCACACTGTGATGCCAAGTCCTGTATCATAACGCCCAGCCCAGCATCACGAGGTCCAGCCCTGTATCACAGTGCCCAGCCCCATGTCATGATGCCCAGCCCCATTTTTTAAATTTTTTTTTTTTCACCTCGGTTGGAAAAGCCCTTGAAGCTCCTCCAGCCCCACCACGAACCTCACCCTGACCGTTCCCAACTCCCCCAGATCCCTCAGCGCTGGGTCAACCCGACTCTTCAACCCCTCCAGGGATGGGGACTCCCCCCCTGCCCTGGGCAGCCCATTCCAACGCCCAACAGCCCCTTCTGGACAGAAATCCTTCCTAAGAGCCAGTCTGACCCTGCCCTGGCGCAGCTTGAGGCCATTCCCTCTTGGCCTGCCGCTGGGTCCTTGGCTCAAGAGACTCCTCCCCCCTCTCTGCACCCTCCTTTCAGGGAGTTGGAGAGGGCCAGGAGGTCTCCCCTCAGCCTCCTCTTCTCCAGACTAAACCCCCCCAGGTCCCTCAGCCGCTCCCCATCAGACCTGTGCTCCAGACCCTGCACCAGCTCCGTTGCCCTTCTCTGGCCACGCTCGAGTCATTCAGTGGCCTTTTTGGGGTGAGGGGCCCAAAACTGAACCCACTCATCGAGGGGTGACCTCACCAGGGGTCAGATCCCTTCCCTGTCCCTGCTGGCCACGCTGGTGCTGGTACAACACCACCACAACACCCGGCCCCGTATCGCGATGCTCAGCCCCGTACCACGACGCCCGCCGGCCCCGCGCCCACCTTCGACGTACTCCATGACCATGCAGAGGTGGCGGCGGGTCTGGAAGGAGCAGAACATGCTGACGACGAAGGGGTTCTCGGCGAAGGTGAGGATGTCGCGCTCCACGAACGCCTGCTCCACCTGGTTGCGCAGCAGCAGGTTCTGTTTGTTGATCTTCTTCATGGCGAAGCGCTGGCGCGTGGCCGTGTGCCGCACCAGGTACACCGCCCTGCCGGCACAGCCGCGCGTCACCCCGCGCCGGGGACCCCTGCGGCCGCCACCCCTCCCTGCCCCGCCGCGGGGGACCCCGTTATCCGGGGCCGCTCACCCGTAGGCGCCGTTGCTGATGAGTTTGATGGTCTCAAAGTCGCCTTCGCCCGGCGGCTTCTTGGCCCTGGGGACGGCGCTGCGGCCCTGGGGGGACACGGGGTGACATGGGATGCGGGGAGGGGGGACACGGGGAGGGGCACAGAGGGACCCTGCCCCAGCGCCCACCTCAGCCCCCTCCTCGGGCTCCGGCGTGTTGCTCCCGCCGCTGTCGGGCTCCTCCAGATGTACCACATCTGTGGGGACACGGGGTGTCACGTGTGTGTGTGGACATGGAGTGTCACAGGTGTGTGGGGACATGGAGTGTCACACATGTGCAGGGACACAGGGTGCCACACGTGTGTGGGGACACAGGGTGTCATATGTGTGTGGGGACACGGGGTGTCACAGGTGTGCGGGGACACGGGGTGTCACACGTGTGGGCACATGGGGTGTCCCATGTCTGCAGGGACACGGGGTGTCATATGTGTGTGGGGACACGGAGTGTCACAGGTGTGTGGGGACACGGGGTGTCCCACATGTGCACCCCCAGCATACACCCCCCCCCCACGCACGCTCCCGCACCCCTGCCCACCCCCCGTGACCCCCCGCACGCTCCCGCACACACGTGCAGCCCCCCCAGGCCCACAGAGCCCCCACACGCCCCACACCCCCCCCCCCGGCCAGGCTCCCCCTCCTCACGCTCCCACACGCGTGTGCATGCCCCTCGCACGTCTCAGCCCCCCCCAAGGTGTGCACAAGCCCCGTGCCTGCCCCGCGGGCGCTCGCACACGCATGTACCGGGGAAGGGGTCCCGCGCCAGCCCCAGCTGCCCGATGATGTAGCGGGGGATGTCGGCCTTCAGCAGCCCCTCGCGGGCCTGGCCCTCGGCTGCCGCCAGCAGCTGGTAGAACTCGGCCGGGTCGAACTCCTGCGCCGACACGGCCCCGGGGGCACGCGCGTGCCCGGGGGGGGGAACACGCATCGTCACACGTGTGCGCACGGGGACGTGCACCAGCTCGGTACAAGGCACCAGCGGACAGAGGGAGCGTGTGCTGGTGCACGTGTGTGCTGGTGCACGCGGGTCTGCGCACGCGTGAGCGTGCAGAATCCCAGGAGGGTTTGGGTTGAAGGGACCTTAAAGTCCCTCCGGTCCCACCCCCCTGCCATGGGGCCACCTTCCACCAGCCCAGGTTGCCCAAAGCCCCGTCCAACCTGGCCTTGAGCCCTTCCAGGGAGGGGGCAGCCACAGCTTCTCTGGGCAACCTGTGCCAGGGCCTCACCCCCCTCATGGGGAAGAATTTCTGCCTTAGTTCTGGTCTAAATCTCCCCTCTTTCAGCTTAAAACCGTCACCCCTCGTCCTATCCCCCCCCCCCGACCAAGAGTCCCTCCCCCCTTTCCTGCAGCCCCCTCAAGTCCTGGGAGGCCGCTCTAAGGTTTGGGTTTGAGCCCAAACGTGTGCGCACACGTGTCGCTGCGCCTGCACCACCGCACACACGTGTACCAGAGCACACGGGTGAACACACGTGTCATCGCGTGCCCCGAGAGTCACGGGGGAGCACACACGCGTGTGTCCTCCGTGCCCCCCCACCGGCCCCTCCCGCCTTTGTCTCGGTGGTCCCCGGGATGCGCCGCGTCACCATGGCGCTGCCCCGGCAACATGGCTGTCACCGTGGCAACAACAGCCTTGACTCCCCATTGGCTGTGTGCGGGGATTGGCCAGGGCGTTGTCAGGGTGACTGGAAGGGCTTCGTCTGATTGGGCAGTTGGGATGGTGCAAAATGGGATTGGGGGGGGGAGGGAGGGATGCTGGGGGGGGGCTGTCACAGGGCCCAGACACCCGGGTCCCCTGGGGATTGGGGGGGTCCCGGGGGACTCACCAGGCACTCGAGCAGCCGGGCAGGGCGGGAGATGATGATGAGGAGTTTCTTCACCAGCTGGGTGATGAAGGCCACCTCCTCCGACTCTGACCGCTCGTAGGCCTGGGAGGACACGGGGGGGTCAGGGGGTCCCAGAATACCTGGGGCTTGGGGGATGCTGGGGAGTCATGTGGGGTCCTGGGGGGTCCTGTTGGGGGATCCCATGGACCCCAGGGCATCTGCTTGGGTCTCGTTGGGTTCAGCAGGGTCCCACCGGGCCCCTGGGGGTCCTGTTGGGTCCCATTGGGTGCCCTTGGGTGCTGAGGGTTCCCACTGGGCCCTGTATGGCCTTGGTGAGTCCCCATTAGGGGCTGAGGGTGCCATTGGGCCCCGTTGGGACCAATTGGGTGCTGTTGGTCCCCACTGGATCCTCTTGGGCCCTGTTGAGTGCCACTAGTCCTGTTGAGTCCCTTGGGGCCCTGTTGGGCGTCACTGAGCCTCTTTGGGCTCCCTTGGGTGCCAATGGGTCTGTGTGGGGCTCTGTTGGGTGCTGTTGGGCATCACTGGGTCCTGTTGGGCCATTTTGGGTCCCTTGGGGCCTGGTTGGGTGCCACTGGGTCCAGTTGGTCCCTGTTGGGTCCCTGTTGGGTCCCACTGGGCCTGTGTGGGGCTCTGTTGGGTGCCATTGGGCACTATTGGGTCCTGTTGGGCCATTTTGGGTCCCTTGGGGCCCAGTTGGGTGCCACTGGGTCCCGTTGGTCCCCGTTAGTCCCCGTTGGGTGCCGCGGCTCACGTCCTGCAGCAGCCGCTCCATGTTCTCCTGCAGCTCGTAGAAGTAGCCAGCGGTGATGAGGCCGTGCCGGGCCTTGGCCAGGCAGTCGCGCGCCAGCTCGACCAGCTGGTGCTGGATGAAGCTGAGGGCGCCGTCGGCCAGCGGCGTCCCCCCGGGGCCGCAGCCCCGCACGAACTCCTCCAGCCGCTCCTCCATCTGCGCCGTCGCCTGCGGGACCCAAGTGGACGGGCTCCCCACGGCTCCCAACACCTCCGCAGCCTCCCCCGGGACCCTCCAAGACCCCATAACCTCCTTCAGTGCCCCACAGCCACCTCAGATCCCCCCAAGCCCCCCTGAACCCCCATAGATACCTCATAACGCCCCCAAGACCCCTATAACCTGCCAGGACCCCCCCAAGACACTTCTATGCTGCCCCAGTCCCCATTAGCTGCCCGAGATCCCCCCGAACTCCATAACCCCCAACCCCAATGCGCCCCCAGGACCCTCCAAGACCCCATAACCTCCTTCAGTGCCCCACAGCCACCTCAGACCCCCCTGAGCCCCCCTGAACCCCCATAGATACCTCATAACACCCCCAAGACCCCTATAACCCTGCCAGCACCCCCCCAAGACCCTTCTATGCTCCCCCAGTCCCCATTAGCTGCCCGAGACCCCCCCGAACTCCATAACCCCCAACCCCAATGTGCCCCCAACCCTCCAAGAGCCCATAGCTCCCCCAGCCCCCCACCTCCCCCCAGGCCCACCTTGGGGAACCGCTCCTTGTAGACGTGGTTCATCATCACGATCTCGTTGTCGTGGGACGAGGGCGAGCGCCCAGGGCTGGGGGGGGGGAACACCGCTGGCACCCACGGGACCCACAGCGTCCCCCCCAGCATCCCCACCGCTAGCACCCATGGGAACCCCGGTACCCCTCCATAGTGTCCCCATGGGGACCCACGGTGTCCCCACCCCCCCGATGTCCCATGGCCACAGTGTCCCCATCACTCCGCTGTCCCCCACCCCACAGTTCCCCATCGTCCCCCCACGGTCCCCCCCTGCTCTGGGTCACCCCAGACTCATGGTGTCCCCACCCCCAGGGTGCCCCGATTCCCTCACAGTGTCCCCAGAGCCCTGCCTCCCCCCAGCCCTATGGTGTCCCCAAGCCCCATGGGTGCCCCCCACGGTCTCCCCACTGCTCCCCCCTCCAACCCCATGGTGCCCCGATTCCCTCATGGGGGTCCCCCAAATCCCTGGGTCCCCCCCAGCCTCTCCGTGTCCCCAACCCCTGAGTGCCCCAGCCCCACCTGAGGCTGCGGGAGCGGGGGCGCGGGGCCGGCCCCCCCCGGGCCCCCCCATCCTCCTCGGCCAGGCTCTCGGAGCTGCCGAAGTGGCGGGAGAGGAAGCGCAGCTCCTCCGGCGTCGGCTGCGCCGGCAGCTGGTGCAGGCGCTCCTGCGACGAGCACGAGGACTGCGCGCCCGCGTCACCCCTCCGACCCCACGGACCCCCACCGCGCCCCATGGACCCTCACAGACCTCCCCTCCCCCCCCCCATGGGACCCCCACTGCACCCCACAAGGACCTATGGCCACCCACGGGGACCTGCTGACCCACATGGACCCACCGTGGTCCCCATGGACCCCCCCATGACACTCCCCGCTGCACCCAACAGGGACCCCCGGCCACCCACCGACCCCTCCCAGGGTTCCCCCATCGGTGCGACCCACCCCCAACCCCACAGCCAGACACCCCCCGTGACACCCCCCCTCCCATCAGCCACCCCCCCGCCATGGGGAGGATGCCCCAGCGGGTCTCCTGGCCGTGGGGGGGGGCTCCGGGGCCCCCGACTCACCGAGACGGTGGAGCTGGGGGTGTTGGTGCCATAACCGGAGGAGGGCAGCGAGGCCAGTGACCAGCGGCGCCCGTCGGCACTGGGGTGTGTGGGGGGGGGGGTGTCAGCGGACCCAGGCATCCGGGAGACCCCCCCCCAACATCCTTGAGTGGGGACGGGGCCCAGGTGCTGGCCTGGGTCCCTCTGGATCACTGCCCCCCCCTCCCCCCCCCAAAATGCGTAGCTGTCGCCCCCCCAGACGCCTGGGTCCCCCCCTGGCCACCTGGATCCCCCTCCCAGATGCGTGGGGGTCCCCCCCACGAAAACAGGGGTGCCCTTACCGGCGGGAGGAGGCGAAGGAGAAATGGGCCGGGTTGCTGGGTGAGAAGTTGCGGGGACTGTCCAGGGGGCTGCTGCCTGCGGGGGGGCACGGGGGGGGGGGACACGGACACACACACACGGGGGTGACATCACCACCACCCCGCCCTGACACCCCCACCCTGCCAGGCCCCACCCCCAGAGCCAAACGGATGCAGCCCAGGGGAAAAAAGGCGGGGGGGGCGGGGTCCAGGAGGGACCCCAGGGGCTGGGGGGGGCCTCCAGGTGCTTTGGGGGTCCCTATAGGTACCAGGGAGGCCAGAGGGGTTATTGGGGTTGGGGGGGCAATGGGTCCCTTGGGCGGGGGTCCCAATGGGTCTCTGGGGGGGGATCCCCACGCCTGGGGGTTCTGGGGGCCTGAGGGGGGCAATGGGTCCCTTGGGGGGGGTCCCAGCGGTTTGGGGGGGTCCTTATGGGTCCTTGAGGGGGTTTATGGGCCCCTTTGGGGGTTTTGGGGGGGAATTGGGGGGTTCCAGGGCCTTGGGAGGGGGTTGGGGACACCAGAGGGGGGTTGGGGGGCACCGGGGGTCCGGGGGTCTCACCGATGTGTCCGGGCAGCGGCGAGTGGGGCCGCGGGAGGGTGGGGGAGGTGCTGGTCAGGATCAGGCTCTTCCGGTTGCTCGTGCGGCAGCTGCGGGGGGCGGGGGGGGCCGTGGGGGGGGGGCTGGGACCCTTCTCACGCACGGGCCCCCCCCCCGCGTGTCCTCACACCCGAATGCGCTCACGACACCTAAAGGTGCCCTGGGGGGGCACCCACAGCCCCCCTCCCCCCCCTCACCTTCCAGAGGGGGTGGGGGGTGTCGGGGGGGGGGGGGCAGGGGCCAGGGGGGGCTCATGGGGCCGAGGAGGAGCGGGGATGGAGGATGAAGAAGGAGCGCTGAGGGCTGGAGGACGGGGATGAAGGAGGGAGGAGGGTGGAGAAGAGATGAAGGGTGAGGATGAGGATGAGAAAGGACGAGGATGAAGGATGAGGATGGAGGATGAGGATGAGGATGAGGATGAGGAGGACAGAGGGGGATGAAGGCTGAGAATGAGGGTGGAGGGGGGATGAAGGTGGTGATGGAGAGGGATGAAGGCTGAGGATGAAGGATGGGGATGAGATGGAGGATGAGGGTGGGGGGAGGAAGGCCGAGGCCCCGGTTACCTCTTGGTGCGGCGGAACATGCTGCTGCCCACCAGGATCGGCATCGGGGGGTCCGAGAGCCCGGGGGGGGCCGGGGGCTCCGGGGCGGCGGCGCCTCGGCGGGGCGGGGGGGGCGGGGGGGGGGGGGGGAAGGACGCGGCGGCGGCTGCAGCGGGGCGGGGCCGGGGCGGGGCGGGGGGCGGGGCCGGGGCTGTGGGTGCAATGGGGGCGCAATGGGGGGCAGCGGGGGGGCGCGGGGGGGCGCGGGGGGGCCTCACCTGCTGCTCTTCCGCGGCAGCGGCAGCTCCTTCTGCAAATCGGGGCAGAGGGTGGGGGGCGGCCCGGAGCCCCCCGACCCCCCCCGGCACCCCCCGATCCGTCCGGACAGACCCCCCCCGGCCCCCGCAGCAGCGCTTGGGGGGGGCCCAGGCGCCGGCTCCATCCCCCCCCCCGGGGGCCCCCCTATGTCTAAACCCCCCAGATCCGGCTGCCCCGGCCCCTCCCCCGGCCCTGCAGCCCCCCCGGTACCGGGCCCGCATCACCCCCCCCCCGGTGCCGACCCCGCCCGGACCGACCTTCCCGGTACCGGGGCTGCGTGTCCCCCCCGCCCCGGGTACCCGCGCTGCCCGGTACAGACCCCCCCCGGACCGGGCCTCCCCTCCGCGGTACCAATCCCCCTCCCCCGGTACCGATTTCCACCCCCCCCTCCCCGGTACCGACGCCCCCCCGGTACCTGCAGCCGCCGCCGGCGGATCACGCCCGAGTCGTCCATGGCGCTGCCGGTGCGGGGGGTCCCGGCCCCCCCCCCCGCGCCCCCGGTGCCCGCAGCCCCCCCCTCAGCCGCCCGCCGCCATCCTCCGCCGCGCGGGACCCCCGGGAGCGCCCCGCCCCCCCCGGCCCCGCCCAGCCCCGCCCCGGCGGGGGGACCCGGGCGGCCCGGAGGGGGGGGGGGGGGGCGGCCCCACCCTGGGGAAGGGGGGGCGGGGGTTTAACCCCTGCGCTGCCAGGACCCCCCCAGGATACCGGGACGCCCCCCCCGGTACCGGCCCCCCCCCCCCCCGGCGCTGTCCGCGGTGCTGAACCGGCCGCGCTCTGCAGCCCGGACACGGGGGTCCCCTCGGGGTGGGGGGCTCCCGCCCCCCCCCGTGTGAGTGTGTGTCCCCCCCCCGGTTAATATTCGGGCACTATGGCAGAGCTGCCCCCCCGTCACGAGCCCCCCCCGCCTCATTAGTGACATCACAGCTCCGTGACCCCCCTAAAAACGTGCCCAAAGGAGTTGGAGGATGAGGGGGGGGGGGGGGACGACACACACGGTTCAGGGGCCCCCCAGTGACCCCCCGGCCCCCCCCCGGATTAGACCCCTAATCCCCCGGGATTGAGGACACGGCGATTTCCAGGCGCCCGGCCAGGAACGATTAACGGGGTGGGGGGGGAGTTGGGGGGGGGTGTGGACACGGGGGGGACGCCTGAGTTCCCTTCCCCTCGTGGCGGGAGGGGACACATGGTCATAGGGGGGGCCACAACCCCCCCAACAAGTCAGGGAGCCCCACCCCCTCCCCCAGACTCCAGCAGGTCTGTGCAACCCCCCCCCAACCCCCCCGACCCCCCAAAAGCTACAGCCACCGCCTGCCCCCCCCCCGTCCCTGTGACCCCCCCAGCTTCACACGGGGAATAAACGGGTTTGTCACTGCCCCAGGCCCCCACCCTGGAAAAAAGTGGATTTGGGGGTTTTTTTGCCATTTTTTGTTAAAAAACAACCACTTGCTTTATTGGGGGTGTGGGTCCCCGTTCCGGGGGGGTCACAGCTCGGCCAGGGGCCGCAGGCTGCGCTCGTGGAAGAAGCGGTGGGGGGGGCGCCGGGGGGGGCCCCGGGCGAAGTAGGAGAGCAGCGAGGGGGTGGCCGCAGGGTCCTCCTCGGGGTCCTCGTCAGCCCTGGGGGGGGGGGAGCTCAGGGGTCAGGGACCCCGGGGGGGGGACACAAGGGTCCCAGAAGTCCGGGTAGGGGGTGTGAGTGCCCCCCCCCGCTGCAGGGCAGGACCCCTGTGCCGCCCCCCCCCCCCCCCCACTGCAGGGGCTCCCGGTGCCCCCCCACTGCACAGGAACATTCCCCCCACCCTCATCCCCCCATTGCACAGACAGGACCCCCCCGTGTCCCCCCCCACTGCACAGGCCTTGTCTCCCCCCCCAGCCCCCCCATGGCACAGACGGGGCCCCCTTGTTCCCCCCCCCATATTACACAGGGAACACCCCCCCTTCACCCCACCATCCCAGGACCACTTCCAGCGCCCCCTCCCCACTGGGATCCCCCCAAACCGCTGCAGCCCCCACATCATCCCCCCTCTGGACCCCCCCCCTTGTACCACTTGACGGGGACCCCCCCGCGCTGCAGCAGCTCCCGCGCCGTCCCCCAGCTGAAACGCACGAGCTGGGGGAACCCGAAAACGGGCTCGAGGTTCCGCCGCAGCCACTCCTTCGTCTTGGGGTCTGGGGGCCACGGGGGGGGGCCATGAGGGGTGCCCTGGGGGTCCCCAGGAGCCAGCCCCCCCCCCCACTCCTACCGTTGGGGTACCCCGAGCCGTAGTCCCGGTCGATCTCCCCCAGGGCCTCCACGAACTTCCAGTGCTTCACAGCCCGGTCACGGGCGACCTGGAAGGGGGGGGGGGGGTGGCCAGAGGGGTTGGGAGGGGGGTCCTGCACCCCCCTGGGACCCCACCACGGAACTCCCCGCCCTGAGGCGCAGCTGGGGGGGGACGGAGCAGATGTGGGGTGCAGGGGGGGGTCGGTGCCCACCTTGGCGCAGATGCTGGCAGCGCTGACGACAGGGAAGAGCCCGTCGGCTTTGGGGCGCACGGTCACCCCCAGCCCCGGGAAGTGCTGCTGCAGCTTTGCCTCGTACTTCTCCGCCGGCCCCACTGTGTCCACGAACACCTGCGGGAGCACCAGCCCCCCAAATCACTGCCAGCTCCCCAAAAACCACCCCCCCCCCCCCCCCCAAATCACCCCTGGCTCCCTGGTCCAGCCTGACCCTCCCCAGCACCCCAAAAGCCCCTCAGCTCCCCCAAACCAGCCTGAACCCTCTGCTGTGTCCTGACATCCCCCCCCAAGAGCACCCCCAACCCCCCCCCAAATCAACCTGGACCCCCCAGAACCCCCAAAACTACCTTAAATTACCCCCAAACAATCCCACGCCCCCCCTGCACCCCCCCTGCACCCCAGATCCCCCTCCAGAGCCCCAACTCCCCCCTAAACTGCTCAGCCCCCCCCATATGGGAAACTGAGGCACAGGGGGGAAAGTGGGGTTCAGCCTCAGCCTGGGGCCCCCCAGGTCCCCGTCTCCGGATCCCCCAGCCCCCCCCAAACCCACCTCAGACACCTGTACCCCCGAGTCCAGCGCGAACTGGATGAGGCCCACGGCCGTATCCTGCGACAGCTCGTTCAGGTTGTACTTGGCTCTGGGGGGGGTGTTGGAGGGGGGGGGGGGTGTCACCCCTCAGCACCCCAAATGGGGAGCCACCCCCCCCAGCACCCCAAATTGGGGGTGGGGGGCAGGAGATGAAGACTGCGGGAACCAGGCTTGGAGGGTCAGGGACACCCAAAGGTGCTGAGGGGGGGGCTGAGGAGTGGAGTTTGGGGCACCCTGGGGCCTGTGGGAACAAGACCCGTGGGATGGACTCAGCACCCCTAAAATGGGCCTGGGGCCCCCCCGTGATGCCCCCCCCCAGCTGGGCCTGGAGAACTCTCCAGGTCAGGGGGAACCTGCAGGGTCAGGCCCCCCCAAACTGAGGGTTGTGTGTCACAACTGCACGCAGGCAGAGATGGGGTCAGGGGGTTGTGGGGTGCCCGGGGGGGTTTGGGGGGCCCGGGGGGGGGGGGTCTCACCACTGCTGCATGCAGGCGGAGATGGGGTCAGGGGTTTAAGGGGTGCCCGGGGGGGTTTGGGGGGCCCGGGGGGGGGGGTCTCACCACTGCTGCATGCAGGCAGAGATGGGGTCAGGGGGTTGTGGGGTGCCCGGGGGGGTTTGGGGGGCCCGGGGGGGGGGGTCTCACCACTGCTGCATGCAGGCGGAGATGGGGTCAGGGGGTTGTGGGGTGCCCGGGGGGGTTTGGGGGCCCTGGGGGGGGTCTCACCGCTGCTGCATGCAGGCGGAGATGGGGTCAGGGGGTTGTGGGGTGCCCGGGGGGGTTTGGGGGCCCTGGGGGGGTCTCACCACTGCTGCATGCAGGCGGAGATGGGGTCAGGGGGTTGTGGGGTGCCCGGGGGGGTTTGGGGGCCCTGGGGGGGGTCTCACCGCTGCTGCATGCAGGCGGAGATGTGGTCGGGGGGCAGCACGTGCAGCGCCCACCCCAGGACGTCGCTCGCCGCCTCCAGCAGCCCGAAGCGCCGCTCCCGCTCCGCCTCCGACAGCGTCTTCGAGTCTGCAGAGGCCGGGATGAGGGACCCCCCCCCCCGGACCCCCCATCTGCCCCTGAGACCCCCCCAACTCCCCCGGGGATCCCCCCAGCTCCCTAACCACCTCTCCCCAGCACCCCTCCCCTTCCCCGTGCCCCAAATCCACCCTTGGGACCTCCAACCCCCCCCCCGAACCTCCTGGGGCTCCCGAACCCCCTCCAAGACCCCCCCGTCCCTCCGGGTGCCCCCCCCGGGACGCCCCCACCTGCCACCCCCAGCGCCTCCAGCTCCTCCAGCTTCTCCACGGGGCAGTAGCAGATCCCGTAAACCATCGGCCCTGGGGGGGGGGGGTGGGGGGGTGTTAGACCGAAGAAAGGGAGGAAGGAGCCCCCCGTGCGCCCCCGGTACACCGGACACCACCCCCCCACACACCCCCCCCCCGCAAAACTCCGTGCACCGGCGCACCCTCCGCAAAAGCCGGTGCACGGGAGATCCCCCCCTTCTGCAAAATCCGGTGAACCGGAAAACACCCCCCCTGCAAAACGGGGTGACCCGGAACATCCCCCCCCGCCCAAAACCCGGTGAACCGGAGCCCCCCACTCCCGCATTCAGAACCCGGTGGACCAGAGTCCCCCGCTCTGCCAAACCCAGTAAACCGGAACATCCCAACCGCCCCCGACCCCCAAAACTCGATGAACCGGACCCCCCCCCTGCATTCAGAACCCGGTGCACCGGACCCGCCCCCCCCCCCCCAAACCCCAGTGAACCGGAACACCACCCCCCCCCGCAAAGCGGGGTGAACCGGAGCATCCCCCCCCCCAAACCCCGGTGAACCGGAACATCCCACCCCCCCCCCCCCCCGCCCCCGGACCCCTCCCCCCGGCCTTACCCAGCACCGGCCCCCGCCCCGCCTCGTCCACGCCGAGCGCGCAGGGCCGGTGGCGGCAGAGGGGGGGCACGGCGGAACCGAACCGCCCCGCGCCCGCCGGGTCCCGCTCCAGTCGCGCCAGCGCCATCGCGGGGGGGGGGGCGTGGCCCGCGGGAGGGGGCGTGGCCCGCGCACAGCCCTCTGGGAGATGTAGGCGGGGGGGGCGGATGGAGCCCCCCGGGGTCACAGCGGGGGGCGGGGGAGTGTCCTGGCCGGGGCGGGGCCCCCCCAGCGTCCGGGAAGTGCCGCCCCGGGGCGGGCGGTGCCGGGCAGCGCGGGAGGGGGGTTCCCGGAACGGCCCCGCCTGCCCATATATGGGCATGGCTGCGTCAGCGGGGAAAGCCCCGGCCCCGCCCCCTTCCGCTGACGTCACTGCGCGGGGGGGGGGGGTGTCCCACGGGGCGAGAAGAGGACGGGACACCCCCCCCCCCCAAAACACAGCACCATTAGACCAATTATTACAATTATTATTAATTAAATACAAACGTACAAAAAAATTAAACAGCAACAACAAACCCCCCCCAACCCCCCTCGGAAACGGGGGCACGGGGGGGTCCCTCGGGGGCTGTTTCCCACCGGGGGGTCCTGTAAACATTACGGGGGGGATCCCCCCCCACACCCCCGCTTTTGGGGTGCACAGAACAGGGGCTCAGCCCCCCACAAAATGAGTCCCAGGGACCCCCCCCCGGGGGAATCCCCAGTTTGGGGGGGCCTGGCCCTGCAGGTCCCCCCAGACCTGGAGGGGTCCCCAGGCCCAGCTGGGGGGGGGCACCACGGGGGGGCCCCAGGCCCAGTTTGGGGGTGCAGAGTCCATCCCACAGGTCCTGTTCCTGCAGGCCCTGGGGGTCCCCAACCCCACAGGGGGGCCCCAACCGGGGGTGCCTGGTCCCGCAGGTCCCTTCAGACTGGTCCATTCTGGGGGGGGCCCAGTCCAGGGGTCCCCCATGCTCACAAGTGCTGTTGGGGTTCTCCATCGGGGGTCCCCAGTTCCTCCAGGTCCATGTTGGGGGGGTCCCTCAGGTGCCCCCCCAAGAAGCGATGGCCCCCGCTGAGCAGCGGCTGGAACCAATGGGGTCCACGTCCACGGGGTCTCTGTTGGGGTGTCCATGGGGGTCCCCAGGGGTGTCCCCCAAAGCCGGGGGCCTCATCCAGCGCGGTCCCACACAGTGTCCCCGTACATCCATGTCCGTGCCGGGGGTCCCCGTCCCGTCGGGTCCATCCAGGTCCGCGGGGTCCCTGTCGGGGTGTCCATGGGGGACCCCATCGGGATGTCCATGGGGGGGGG
This sequence comes from Strix occidentalis, assembly GCA_030819815.1. NCBI lineage: Eukaryota > Metazoa > Chordata > Aves > Strigiformes > Strigidae > Strix > Strix occidentalis. Next base: position 48,607 of record JASWHU010000343.1, read on the forward strand.
GGGGGGGGGGTCCCCGGGGGGAGCCCCCCAAAGCCATTCTCCTCACCCGCAGTCCCCTGGACTTCCCCGTTCCTCCATGTCCGTGCCGGGGGTCCCCATCAGGGTGTCCCCCGAAGCCGTTCTCCTCACCCACAATCCCCATGCTGGGGGTCCCCGTCGGGGTGTCCATGGGGGTCCACGTCGGGCAGCAGCCGGGGCAGGGCCGGTCCGGGCGCTCTCCCGGGTCCCCCCCCGGGGGGTCCCTAGAAGCCGAGGGCGGCGCCGGGGGGCAGCGGGCAGCCGGAGCCGGCGTGGTCGCGCACGGAGCCGCGCAGCCGCCGCACCTGGGCGCGCAGCCCGGCCGCCGTGGCCGCCAGCGCCGCGTTCTGGGCGCGGAGCCCGCGGACGCGCTGCTCCAGCCGGGCGATGCGCTCCAGCTTCCGCCGCCGGCACCGACTCGCCGCCAGCCGGTTCCGCAGCCGCCGCCGTTCCGCCTGAAGCCGCTCCGGAGAGTCCGGGCCCGGTTCGGACGCCTCCGCCTCCGGTGCCGCTCCGGGGACCCCCGGGAAGGGGCCCCCCCCCTCCCACCGCCGCCGCTGCCGCCGCCGCCGCTGCCACCGTCAGCCCCGGCGGCTCCGGCAGCGCCACGTTGGGCGGCCCCGGCTGGTGCAGCTCGTCCAGCGCCTGCGCGAAGCTGCCGGTGAAGCCGTCGCGCTCCCCCGGGCCGGGGTAGAAGAAGCCGCCGGTACCGGCGCCGCCGCCGAAGAAGCCGCCGTCGGGGCAGGGCGCCGGTTTGAGCCCGCGGAAGGGCTCGGGGGGGGCCCCCGGCGGTAGCGCCCCCGGTAGCGCCCCGTAGTCGGGCTCGGGCCGGCAGAAGCTGCCCGGGAAGGGCGCGGGGCGGTAAAACGGTGGCTCCATCCGCGCGCACATGCGGTGACACCGGGGAAGGGAGCGGAGACGGCGGCGGGACCCGAACCGGGGCGGTAAAACGGTGGCTCCATCCGCGCGCACATGCGGTGACACCGGGGAAGGGAGCGGAGACGGCGGCGGGACCCGAACCCGCGACCCCGCGCCGCGCCGCCCGCCCGCCTTATACCCGCCCGCGGCGGAAGCGCGATCCCATTGGCTGCGGCGCCCCAAGGGCACGCCCCCCCCCCCGCGCCGGGACACGCCCACGTGCGGGAAGGGGCGGGGCCGCCCGGGGAGGGGAAGTGTGGAACGGCGGGGGGGGGGGACGGGGCTGTGAGCACACGGGGGGGGGCGGGGCTTCGGGAGGGCACAACGCGTGTGAGCACAGGCCCCAGCACATGTCCAGGTGCACACGTGTGTGAGCACAGACCCTGGTCACGTGTCTGAGTGCACACACATGTGAGCACAAGCCCCAGCATGTGTCCAGGTGCACACACGTGTGAACACAGGCTCTGGGCATGTCCCACTACACACACATGTGAGCACAGCCCCTGGTCATGTGTCTGGGTGCACATGCATGTGAGCACAGGCCCTAGGCATGTCCCAGTACACACATGTGTGAGCACAGACCCTGGTTATGCGTTCGGGTGCACACATGTGTGAGCACAGGCCCTGATCATGTCCCAGTACACACGCATGTGAGCACAAGCCCCAACACATGTCTGGGTGCACACATGTGTGAGAGCAAAGGCTCTGAGCATGTCCCAGTATGCACACGCGTGAGCACAGGCCCTAGTTGTGTCCCGGTGCACATGCGTGTGATCCCAGCCCACGCCAGAGCCGGGGCGAGCACAGAGCACACGCGTGTCCCCTTGTGCCAGGGCCGTGCGCACACACGTGTCAGCTCCTGCGCTGCGGGTGCCCGGACCCCTGGGTCCCCTCCCCGAGTCACCGTCAGCGTCACGTGAGTCACTTCCCTCCCCGTGCCCCGGCGTCGCACGCCCGGGCCGAGCCCACGGGACCCCCCCCCCCCCCACGCGGGTCCCCGGGGACGCCCGTGCCCGGGGGGGGGCACCCAGGCGTCCGGGCGGGGCGGACGCCGGTTAACGAGCGGCGTGTCCAGGCCTGCCGGGGCGGGGCAGGGACACACACGCGTGTGCACGCACGAGGACACGTGTGTGGGGTGGCGGCACAGGGGTCCCCCCCCCCCCCTTGCCCCGTCTCGGCAGCCCCCGGGGCTTTCCCGGGGGGGGGGGACCCAGGCGGCCGGGCCCCACCCCCACGCTGGATTTTAGGGGATTTTGGGTCCGTCTGATTTTCCCTCCTGACTTCTCCTTCCCCATGAGCAGCCCCTGAGTCAGGCCTGGCCAGACCCCCCGCCGTGACCCCCCCCCAGGCGGCCGGGCCCCCCCTGCCCCGGTTCTAACCCCCCCCATGAGGGAAACTGAGGCCGGGGGGGGGGGGGGGGGTTAGACCCGGCCGCCCTCCCCCCCGCCAGGAAGTGGCAGGAGCAGGAAGTCGGGGGGAGGGGGGGTGACACAGGGGGAGGGGGGGGGGGTGGCTCTTACCCCGACACCGGGGTCCTCCAGCTGCAGCGGGGGGGGGGGGGGGGGCTGGGGGGGGGGGGGTCCCAGAATGGTCCCAGGTCTGGGGGGCCCTCAGCGTGCCCCTGCCCCCCCCCCCCCCAGCGCCTCTCACTTGGTGTCACCTTTGGGTGCCCCAACGGCCCCAACCGCCACCGGGTTTTTGGTGCGGGGGGGGCGCTGCCTGTACGGGGGACCCAAGCGTCCGGGGCTGGGCTCTGCGGGCCCCCCCCAGGGGACCCGGGCGTTCACCATCCTCCCCCCACACCAGGCAGTGGGCGAGAGCGCAGGTGACCGGGTCATACCACACCCCCCCCCCAACCCATAAGACTGGGGGGAACTGGGATTAACTGGGGGGGGTGACCATGCACCTGAGTGTTGGTGCAGCAGGGCTGGGGGGGGTGGGGGGGCCCAGGGGATGGTGGCTCAGGGGGACAGAGGTGTCCGGGGGGGCCGCTGAGAACCGGGAGGCCCCGCAGGGTGGGAATTTCCCATCATGCCCTGGGTGTAGATGCCTGGGGAGGGGGCACTGGGGCTGGGAGCACTGGTGGGGTCTTGGGGCCAGACTGGGGGCACTGGGAGGGCCCAGGGGGTGCTCTGGGACATGGTGGGGTGGGGGGCAAAGCTCTACTGGGAGAACTGGGATGTCCCCAAGCCTGTACTGGAGCACTGGGGTGTTTCCAGGGCTATACTGGGAGCACTGGGATGTCCCCAGGGCCGCTCTGGGAGCGCTGTGGGGCGGCTCCTGAGCCGTACTGGGAGCACTGGGGGATCCCCCGGAGCCACATGGGCGGGGGTCCCCGGACACCCCCCACCCCGGAACCGGAAGTGCCGCCGCGGGGGTAAAACCTCGGGGGGGGGGGGGGGGGGGGAGAGGGGGGCGCGTTGCCATAGTAACGCCGCTGACACCCAACACCCCCCGTCAGCCGCCTGGGTCCCCCGGGGCCGGTTCCCAGCGCCCCCCCCCCCACCCGGCGCCGTTGACGCAACCGGAGTCGCGGAGTTCGCCGCTGACGTCAGCGGGGGCAGCGCCGCCAACCCCGCCCCGCGGGGGGAACGGCCCGGCCTGACCCCGCGCGGCTCCGCCGCGGCCTCCCCCGCCCTCTCCCTCTCCACCACCTCCCCCCCCCCCCTGCACCTGGCGGCTGCCGGTCCCCGACGGGGCGGGCCCGGCCGGGCCAGACGGGAGCGGCCGGAGGGGCGGGGGCGGGCGGTGACGCGGCGCTGAGTCAGCGGCGGGGCCGGGCGGGGCGGTGCTCGGCGCCAAGATGGCGGCGGGGCGGGAAGGGGCGGAGCCAGCAGCTACGGCCGCTCTGGCCGCAACTCTGTAGCCCAGGAGGACGCTGCCGAGATCGCGGAGGGGGCGTGGCCGGAAGGGGGCGTGGCCTGCAGGTGCGGCCGCTCTGGGCGCGGCTCGGTGCCCCTGGCGGACCGGCCCCGGGATGGCGGCCATGGCGGCGGGCCGCGACGCGTGTGGGCCGCTACTCACCTGGGTAAGGGGGGGTCGGGACCCCCCCGGACCTCCTGGGACCTTCACGGGCCCGTGTGACCCCCCTCCGGGCGCCCCCCCGCCCGTGTGATCTCCCTGCCAGGTCCCCCGTACCCCTTGTGAGTCCCCGGGTGTCTCCTGCGGCCCTGGGACCCCCCCGGGCACCCCCCGGGGCCCTGTGACACCCCTCCTGCCCCCCCCCCCAGCCCTGTGATTCCTCCCGGGCACCTGCCGGAACCCTGTGACCCCCCCTGCACCCAGTGACCCCCTTGGCGCCCTTTGCCCCGAGCTAATGGGGGGGATGAAGGGGGGGGGGGGGAGGCAGCTCATGGGATCGTTGCTACCCCCCCGCCTGGGGAGGGACACAGTTGAGGGTGAAAGGGGGGGCCCTGGCCCCCCTGCAGTGGCTTGGGGAGGTTTGTGCAGGTTTGGGGGCTCCCGTGTCTGCAAGGGGGGGTCAGGACATGAGTTGTCCGTTCTCAGCCCTGAGCGGGTCCAGGAGCTGTTTTGGGGTCAAGCTGTGCTCTGATCCCTGCCCTTTGTGCCCCCCCCCCCCAGCTGCAGACCTTCACCCCCCCATCGCCCTGCGCCTCCCCCCAGGACCTGGCCAGTGGGGTGGCACTTGCCCACGTCCTGCATAGCATGTGAGTGGCAGGGGGACGGTGCGCCCCCACGTTGGGGACACCCCTAAGGCCCCCCCCAGGGGGTCTGGGGCACCCCTGAGTGGGGATGGGGGCAATGTGGGAAGCGGGGACCTGATTTTGGGGACACCCCCCCTCCCCTGTGCCCCCCAGCGACGCCTCGTGGTTCAACGAGACGTGGCTGGGCCGGATCCGGGACGACGCCGAGGATAACTGGCGGCTGAAGGTGGGGGGGGCGTGCGCTGGCCGGGGCGGGGGGCACGTTTGGGGACGCACACGAGCCCCTGTCAGGTTGCGGGGGGGTGTCTCAGCCTTAGGTCTGCCCGGGGGGGTGAGGAGGAGGAGCAGAGGGGTTGGAGGGGTTGGGTTGGGGGGGCTCTGGGGAGGGCTGGTTTAGGGGACACAATTGGGAGGTTGGTTAGAAGAGCTGGTTTTGGGGGGGTTCGGGTGGGGACGGCTGTTTTGGGAGACCTGAGGTGGGGCATTTTGGGCTCCTCAGCGGGGGGGGGGGGGGCATTTTGGGGGTCCAGGGGGGTCCCACCTTTCCCCCCTGCAGGTGAGCAACCTGCGCAAGGTGCTGCAGAGCGTCCTGGAGTACTGGCAGGATGTGAGTGTGGGGGTGCACAGGGGACCCAGGCATCTGGGCCCCCCCATTTCGGGGTGGGGAGGTTCCCCCAGAGGGAGGAGGGCTGACCCCCGGCCCCCCCCAGGTCCTGGGCCAGGTGGTGGAGGAGCAGCACGTGCCCGATGTGGCGCTGGCGGCCCAGCGTGCCGACCCGGAGCAACTGGGCAAACTGGTGCGACTGGTGCTGGGGTGTGCTGTGAGCTGCGAGAGGCGGGAAGGTGGGTGCAGGGGGCGGGGAGCCCCCACCCCTCCGAAATGCCCCCCCTGACATCCCCCCCCTCACTCCCCTGCGTCCCCCCCACACCTTGCAGAGCACATCCAGCGCATCATGACACTGGAAGAGTCGGTGCAGCACGTGGTGATGACGGCCATCCAGGAGGTGGGGGCCATTTGGGGGTCCCCCAGGGGGTGTTGGGGACCCGGGGGGGGGTTTGGAGGGGACAACAGGGGTTGGGGGCCTCTGTGGGTTGGGCTCGGGGGGGAGGTTTAGGGCATCCTGGGGACCTAAGGGTGAATATGGCCAGAGGGCTTTGTGGGAAGGTTTTGGGGGGGTTCTTGGGGGATTTTTGGGAAGCCGTGGAGGTTATGGGGGGCCCTGAAGAGCCCCACCCAAACCCTACTTTATAATTTCTTTTTTCCTGCAGCTTTTGGATAAAGAGCCATCGGAGACGATGGTGGCGGAGACGTACGGGAACTTTGACACGCAGGTGGGGGGACGGGGGGGCAGGACCGGGGTCGGTGGGGGAGACGGGGAGACCCGAGGTTGGGGTAAGCTGGGGAGCAGGGGGGCGGGATGGGGAGCGATTGGGGGGGTTTGGGGGTGTCTGGGTGCCCCCACCAGCACCAACCCCCCCCCTTTTCCCCCCCCCGCAGTCACGGCGCTATTATTTCCTGAGTGAGGAGCCTGAGGAGGCCGGGGGGCCGCAGCAGCGCTGCCTCGAGCTGGAGCAGCAGGTGGGTGACCCCCCCAGTTTCCAGAGTTGGGGTGAGGGTACCCAAGGCGGTACTGCCGAGTGGGAGGGGATTCTCTGCTGTCTTGTATGAGGGTTGGGCGCACCCACTCACAGGAACCCCGGGGGGGGACACCCGGATGCCTGGGTCCCCCCTCTGACGCCTGGGTCCCGCCGGGGGGGGCAGGTTGCGGTGCTGCTGGAGGAGAAGGGCAGCCTGGCAGAGGAGAACCGGGCGCTGCGGGAGGAGAAGGCACAGCTGGAGGCCGACGCCACCGGTGCCGCTGCTGCCAAGAAGCTGCTGGTGCTGCAGACGCAGGTGGAGCAGCTGCAGGAGGAGAATTACCGGTAGGAGCCAGGCGCCGGGGTCCCCCGGGCAGGGAGAGGGGGGTCAGCCTGGGCATCTGGATCCTTTTGTGGGGGTTGCCCCAATTTCTGCACTGGTGAGGCCACACCTGGAGGGTTGTGTCCAGTTTTGGGCACCTCAATCCCAGAGAGATCTCGAGGGGCTGGAGCGAGGGCAGAGGAGGGCAACGAGCTGGGGAAGGGCCTGGAGAATAAATCCTGTGAGGAGCGATGGAAGGAGCTGGGGCTGTTCAGTGTGAGGAGGAGAAGGGGAGGGGAGACCTCGTCACTCTCTGCAGCTCCCTGAAAGGACGTTGTGGAGAGGTTGGGGCTGGTCTCTGCTCCCAGGGAATTAGTGACAGAACGAGAGGGAACGGCTTGAAACTGCAACAGGGGAGGGTCAGGCTGGACAGGAGGGAAAAATGTTTCCCCGCCAGAGTGGTCAGAGAGTGGAACAGGCTGCCCAGGGAGGGGGTGGAGTCCCCACCCCTGGGGGGGTTTAAGGGCCGTTTGGATGAGCTGTGGGGGGATGTGGGGTAGGGGAGAACTTTGCAGAGTCGGGCTGAGGGTTGGACTCGATGACCCCGAGGGGCTTTTCCAGCCTGAAGGATTCTGGGATTCTGGAGAATTTGTCCTGGAGAGAAGAAAATGGGAGGCAGGGGGCATTCCAGAACCGTGCGCCGTAGGGAGGGGGGTGTCTCCTTGACGCCTGGGTACCCCCCCCGCAGGCTGGAGAGCGGGAAGGAGGAGCTGCGGGCGCGCTGCAGCCGGCTGGAGCGGGAGGCGCGGGGGCTGCAGGCGCGGGCGGAGGAGCTGAGCGGCCTGGCCGGGGAGGCCCGAGCCCTGCGCGACGAGATGGACGTGCTGAGGTGGGGTCCCGCAGAGGGGGAGGTGTCCCCCGGTGCTCGGGGTGTCCCCCGCTGCAGGGAGAGGGGGGACAATCACACACACACACACACCCCCCTGCCCGCAGGGCGTCGTCGGCGCGGGCGGGGCGGCTGGAGGCGGCGGTGGCAGCGTACCGGGGCCGGGCGGCGGCGGCGGGCGACCTGCGGCGCTGGGTGCGGGCGCTGGAGGAGCGCCATGCCGCCCAGCTGCGCCGCGCTGCCGCGCTGCAGCACCAGCTGGGCCGGGCCCAGGCCGGCTGCGCACAGCTGGAGGCTGCCCGCAGGCAGGTGGGCGGGGCCTCGGGGAGGGGGCGGGGCCTCGGGAGCTGGGCACTGCACTGCGGTTGGATGGGGTGAGGGAAGGGGTGGGGCTTTAGGGTGGTGGGCGGGGCAATGTGCAGCAGGGCTGGGCCCAGGGGGTGTGGCCTTGGGGCAGGGGGCGGGGCTATGCTGACAGGCTCCTCCCCACAGCAGTGCAGGGCTGTGGGTGGGTGTGGCCTATGGGGAGGTGGGCGGGGCCATTGCAGGTGGGGCTGCTGTGAGTGGGTGGAACCAAGGGAAGGGGCGGGGCTAAGTGGGGAGGGGGTGGGGCCAACTGTGAGTCATGTGTGAAGGTGTGTGGTGGACGGGGCTGTTCCAGGGGGCGGGGTGATAGGCTGGTGGGTGGGGCTATGGGATGATGGGCGGGATAACACAGTCCAGGTCCTGGTGCAGCAGGGCTGGGCCCGGGGGTGTGGCCTTGGGGCAGGGGGCGGGGCTATGCTGACAGGCATGTGGGTGGGGTGGGGTCATGCAGCAGGGGGCGTGGCCTATGGGGAGGTGGGTGGGGCCATCCCAGGTGGGGTGGCTGCTGGTGGGTGGAGCTAAGGGAGGGGGCGGGGCTAAATGGGGAGGGGTGGGGTGCTTGGCGGGGGGCGTGGTCAGCGGTGGCCCCGCCCAGGTGGAGGAGCTGAGCGGGCAGCAGGCGGAGGCGGCGCTGCGGGCAGAGAAATGGCAGGTGGAGTTCAGGAACCTGCAGGAGAAGTTCGAGGCACTGAACAAGGAGAAGGAGGTGGGGGTCTGTCCCCTCCCCTCCCAGACACGGGGGGGGGGGTGTCCCCCTCAATAGGGGGGTCCCCCGCCCTTGACACCCACATCCCCCCCCGCTGTGCCCTCCCCTCCCCGCAGCGGCTGCTGGAGGAGCGGGACGCCCTGCGCGAGGCCAACGAGGAGCTGCGCTGCGCTCAGGTGCAGCAGAGCTGCCTGCGCCAGGCAGGTGGGTGCGGGACCCCCGGGGGGGGGCGGGTGACAGACCCCTGGGGGGTTACAGACCGCGGGGGGTGGGTACAGACCCTCCTGGGGGAGGAGGGACCCCGCTGAGCACAACCTTCATACGAGACACCAGAGAATCGCCACTCGAGGCAGGGGCTTTGGGCTGGGGGGTAACATTGGGAGGAACTAGGGTTTGGGGGGGGCACAGTATTGTCCCCAGGGGGTGACGGGGTGCAGTTTGGGGGTGTCACCTCCCACCCACCCCCCCGACTTCTCCATCTCCATCCGTCTCCCCCAGACGCGGTGCTGGAGGAGGGCACGGCTCCGGCAGGAAACCTGGCAGCCGAAATCCTGCCTGCGGAGCTGAGGTGGGTGCAGGGGTGGGGGGGAGTGTCCCCAGCCTTTTTGGGGGGGCCCCCCCAGACCCCCTGACCCCTCCCGACTCCCCCCAGGGAGATGGTGGCGCGGCTGCAGCGGGAGAACCGGCGGCTGCAGGCGCAGGAGGCGACTCTGCGGCTGCAGCGGGACCAGCTCCAGCAGCGGCTTTGGGACAACGACCGGCAGAGGTGGGGGCTGAGGGGGGGGGTCACGGTGTCCCAAACCCCCCCCCCCCACATCCCTAACGCCCCCCCTCCCTCCTCCCCCCAGGCTGGAGGCCCCAGTGGCGGCGGAGCTGCAGATGGCGCTGGGGGATCGGGGGGACCCCCCTGAGGAGGTGAGTGGGGGCTCCCCTGAGGGGTCGGGGGGGTTGGAGAAATGTTGTTACTGGATTTGGGGGGGTCGCAGTGTTCTTGGGGGGGGGGGGTGTCTCTATTTTATTGGGGGCATCATGATGTTCGGGGGAGGTTGTATTTTTGGGGAGTTTCTACATTTGGGGACAAGTTTGGGTTTTGGGGGGGGGGCCTGAGTCTCCTCAGGTTTCAAGGGGTGTGCCCGGGTTTGGGGGGGGCAGGGCTCCTCAGGACCCCCAACTCTGGGGGTGCTGGGGCCCCCCCTCACTCTTTGTTCCCTCCCCCAGTTGTTGCTGTTGAAGGAGACCCTGGAGGAGCTGTAAGTTGGAGCAGGGGGGGCGGCCAGGGCCCCCCCCAGGTGGGGTGGGAGGACGGAGCAGCCCGTCCCCGTGTCCCCAACCCGTGTGTGTGTGTCCCCCCCTCCTTGTCCCCCCCCACCAGAGAGGAGCTGCCAGAGGCGGGGACAGAGGTGGAAGGGGATGAGGAGCCGGAGCCACGCAGGGACGGCAGCGGTACGGGGGGGGGGTCCCGGGGGGGGGGGTCGGGGTGTTGGGAGACCCCAGGCTGGGGTGGGGGGGCACAGGGAAGAGGGTGGGGGGGGGGCAGAGTGCTGAGCTGTGCCTCAGTTTGCCCCGGGAAGGCTGCGGGTTGGTGGGGAACACACAGATAAGGGTCCCCCCCACCCTGACCCCTTTTTTTTTTTTTACTCTGTCCCCCCCCCCCCCCAGGGCAGCGGCACGTGGAGGAGCTGCAGCGGACCCTGCGCCGGCGGGAGGAGGCTCTGCGCACCCTGGAGCAGCGCTGCCGGCGGCACGCCGGGGGGGCCCGCGCGGTGCGGGGCTGGGGGGGCTCGGGGACCCCCCAAATACCCTCCTGACGCTGGGGGGGGCTCTAAGACCCTTCTCAAGGGTCTCTTGGGTGCACGGGGGGCTCTGGAACCCATAGAAATAGCCTGGAGTTGGGGGGGGGGGATCCTGGGGCTGCTCTTGGCTGGGGAGGGGTCCTGGGATATTTTGGGGGGTGCTGGGGATCCCCCGGTGGGGCAGAGAGTCGGGGGGGGGGGGGAAGCCTCATCTGTGTTGGGGGTCGGGGGTCCCACGCTGTTGCCCCCCCCGTCAGGTGATGCGGGCGCTGGAGCCGAAGCCCCCGGGCCCCGCCGCGGCCCCCGTCCTCCGCGCTCTCCGTAACCAGCTGCAGGAGAAGGAAGCCCTGATCCGGCACCTGGAGGTGAGGGGGGGGGGGGGGGGCGCTGGGGGGGATCCCGGGGGTCCCCAAATCTGGTTTAACCCCCCCCCCACCCCACCCCAGAGCGACTGCGAGCGGAGCCGGGCGCAGCGGGAGCGGGAGGAGCGGCTGCTCGTCACCGCCTGGTACAACATGGTGAGCGATGGAGGGGGGCGCAGGACCCCCGGGGGGGGGGCAGGGGTACCCCTTGGGGGGGCAGGTGCCCCTGGGGGGGGGTCACAGATACCACAGGAGGGAGTAGGTGTTTATGGGGGGGGTGTAATTGGGGGAGAAAGTCGGTTGGGGTAAATACATCCAATTGGGGGGGGCGGGGGGTCCCTGTAAACCCCCCCCCGGGCATTCTGGGTTCGGGGGGGGGGGGGTTTTATACTCAACCTGTCCCCATCCCCCCCCCCCCCACCAGGGCCTGGCATTCCAGCAGCAGACAAGTGAGGGGAGGGGGCCACAGGCCCCCCCCGGGGGGGCTCAGTCCTTCCTGGCCCAGCAGCGCTTGGCCACCGCCGCCCGCCGCGCCCGGCCCCCCCACGGCCGCCCCCCCAACCGCTGACCAAGTGCCTGGGGGGGGCCCCCCCCCCTCTGCCCAAACTGCTGACCTGGCGGGGGGGGGCCCTTCTCTGGGCTGGTCCCATTTTAGACACTACGGGCTTGGCGTCACCCCCCCCCCTCTCTTGGGGGGACCCAGACCCTGCCCCCCTCTTTGGGGGGCTTTTAGCACTTCTATTTTTGTACCCCTTTTCTGTGAGGTGGGGGGGTCCTGCGCCCCCCCCCGCCAAAAAAAAATCCTTTCAATAAAACCACAGGACTCAGGGCTGGGGGTTTATTCCTGGTGGAGATTCTCAGGAGCCTCGTATAGGGCTGGGTGGTGGGGGCGGGTCGGGGGCGGGCAGGGGGGGGTGGTCTGTGTGTTTTGGGGGTTCCCCCCCCTTAAACCACATCATCGATGCTGGGGTGCAGGAGCCAGCGGTCATGGGGGGTGCTGCCCCCCCCCAGGGTGTCCCCCAGGAGGACAGTCGTGTCCCCCCCGAGGCTGTCCCCATCCCCTGGGGCTGCAGGCGCAGGGGGAGCCCCCGGGGGGGGCTCGGGGCCGCCCCCCCCCTCGGAGACGGAGCTGTTCTTACGGCGGAGCAGGGAGAAGCGTTGGGTGAAGGCGCCCGGGGGGGGCCGCGGGGGGGGGCTCGAGGGTGTCCCCCAGGGTCTCCCCAATGTCCTCCAGCGGCTGGAACTGCATCTCCTCCTTGGCCAGCCTGGGGGATACCGGGGTCACCCCGAGCCCCCCCAGACATTGGGGTCACTCCAACCCCCCCCTGGGCAGCTGGGGTCACCCCCAACTCCCCCCCAGGTGTTGGGGACACCCCTGGCCTCCTCCCCAGCCCACAGGGGGGTGTCCCAGGCTGGGCCATGGGGTCCCTGGGAGTGTTTTAGGGTCCCTGAGGGGGCCAGAGATCCCTGGGGGGCGTTGGGGGTCCCTGGGTGGTTTTGGGTTTCAGGGAGGGGTCTTGGGGGCAGTTTAGGGGACACAGGGGTGAGGGGAGCCAGGGCACTGGGGACAGTGGGAGCACTGGGAGGAGGTGCTAGGGGGGAGCTGGGGACACTGGGAACACTGGGAGGGGGGATGGCGGGAACCAGGACACTGGGAGCACTGGGAGGAGGTGCTAGGGGGGAGTTGGGGACACTGGGAACACTGGGAGGGGGGACAGGGGGGAACCAGGGCACTGGGGACAGTGGAAGCACTGGGAAGAGGTGCTAGGGGGGAATTGGGGATACTGGGAACACTGGGAGTGGGGACAGGGGGGAACCAGGGCACTGGGGACAGTGGAAGCACTGGGAGGAGGTGCTAGGGGGGAATGGGGGACACTGGGAACACTGGGAGGGGGCACTGGGGGGAACCAGGGCACTGGAAGCACTGGGAGGAGGTGCTAGGGGGCAGCTGGGGACACTGGGAACACTGGGAGGGGGTGCTGGGGGGGGAGTTGGGGACATTGGGAACACTGGGGGGGGAGTTGGGGACACTGGGAGGGGGAACAGGGGTGAGCTAGGGCACTGGGGACACTGGAAGCACTGGGAGGAGGTGCTAGGGGGGAATTGGGGACACTGGGAACACTGGAAAGGGGGATGGGGGGGAGCCAGGGCACTGGGGACACTGGGAGCACTGGGAGGAGGTGCTGGGGGGGAGTTGGGGACACTGGGAGCACTGGGAGGAGGTGCTGGGGGGGAGTTGGGGACACTGGGAACACTGGGAGGGAGCACAGGGGGGAACCAGGGCACTGGGGCCTGGCTGGAGAGGATCTGGGGGTCAATTTGGGGGTCCAAGTTGTTGGGTGGGGGGGTCCCTGGAGCCCTCTGGAGTTTTGGGTGACCCCAGGAAGTTTTTGGGTTCCCCAGGGCCCCTCCCAGAGGGGTTGGGGGGGGCTGTAGGATCTGAGACGGGGGATCCTGGGAGCTTGGGGTGGGGTCTGGGGGCTTGGGGTGATCCCGGGGGTTTGGGGGTGTCCCGGAGGCTGGGGGGGGTCCCGGGGGTTTGAGGGTGTCCCGGGGGTTTGGGGGTGTCCCGGGGGTTCGGGGGGGTGTCCTGGGGGTTTGAGGGGGGATCCCGGAGGTTGGGGGGGTCCCGGAGGTTGGGGGGGGTCCCGGGGGTTTGGGGGGTGTCCTGGAGGTTTGAAGTGGTGCCGGGGGTTCGGGGGGGATCCCGGGGGTTCGGGGGCCCCCTCCCCACTCACGCCACGTCGAAGGCGGACCCGCGGAAGGGCGGCTGGCGCAGCGGGGCGGCCGCGGCTGTGTAGGGCGCCCGGGGGCTGGCGGCGTCCCAGTACCGGTCCCGCTCCAGCGCCGGCACCTCCCCGTACAGCTCGTCCACCGCCAGCATCGACACCTGCGGGCCGCACGCCTGGGTGTCCCCCCCGCGCGGCTGGGGGTCCCCCCGAAACGCCCAGGTGCGCCCCCCACCCCCCCCAGATGTTGGGGTCCCCCCGTCACCCCGGGGGGTACCTGGAAGTTGCGGTCGATGAGCGTGTTGGTCTCAAAGTCGTCGTCGTCCTCCCCGAAGGGGTTAATGAGCTGCTCAGCCACCTGCGGCGGGGCCACCGTGTCCCCAGGGCCACCCTGTGTCCCCCAGAGCCCCCCCCCCCTCCCCGCTTCCCCCCACCCACCTTGAGCCACCCCACGTAGAAGAAGAACTGGAGGAGGGTGAAGACGGGGACCCCCAGGTCCAGCTCGTGCCCCGCGTAGCCCTGGGCCGGGTCCAGGAACTGGCGCCCGATGAGGCAGGTGACGAAGAAGGTGTAGACGGCGATGGTCACCACCTGCGGGGGACGTCACCACCGCCCGCGGGTCCCCTTCACGTCCCCGCATGTCCCCTGCGTGTCCTCGTCACATCCCCCATGTCCCTCTTGCGTCCCCTTCATGTCCCCTTCCTGTCCCCCCATGTCCCCTTCGTGTCCCCTCATGTCCCCGTCACATCCCCCCATGTCCCTTTTGCGTCCCCTTCATGTCCCCTTCCTGTTCCCCGATGTCCCCTTCACGTCCCTGCATGTCCCCCTTGTGTCCCCTTTGTGTCCCCTTCACATACCCCCACGTCCCCTTCGTGTCCCCTCATGTCCCCGTCACGTCCTCTCATGTCCCTTTTGCATCCCCTTCATGTCCCCTTCCTGTCCCCCCATGTCCCCTTCGTGTCCCCTCATGTCCCCGTCACATCCCCCCATGTCCCTTTTGCGTCCCCTTCATGTCCCCTTCGTGTCCCCTCATGTCCCCGTCACATCCCCCCATGTCCCTTTTGCGTCCCCTTCGTGTCCCCTTCCTGTCCCCCCATGTCCCCTTCGTGTCCCCTCATGTCCCCGTCACGTCCCCTCATGTCCCTTTTGCATCCCCTTCATGTCCCCTTCCTGTCCCCCCATGTCCCCTTCACGTCCTCATGTGTCCCCCTCGCATCCCCTCGTGTCCCCTTCACATCCCCCCACGTCCCCTTTGTGTCGCCTTCACATCCCCTCCTGTCCCCCTCATGTCCCTGCATGTCCCCTTCGCATCCCCTCATGTGCTCTTCACGTCCCCTTTGTGTCCCATGTCCCCTTCACGTCCCCCCACGTCCCCTTTGTGTCCCCTCATGTCCCCTTCACATTCTCCCATGTCCCCGTCACGTCCCCTCATGTCCCCTTCATGTCCCCCCATGTCTCCTTTGTGTCCCCTTCACACTCCCTCATGTCCCCTTTGTGTCCCCTTCCTGTCCCCATGTCCCCTTCACGTCCCCCCACGTCCCCTTCATATCCCCTTTGTGTCCCCCCGTGTCCCCTTCACGTCCCCCCACGTCCCCTTTGTGTCCCCTTCACATCCCCTTTGTGTCCCCTCATGTCCCCTTCACGTTCTCCCATGTCCCCGTCACATCCCCTCATGTCCCCTTCCTGTCCCCCCATGTCCCCTTTGTGTCCCCTTCACACTCCCTCATGTCCCCTTTGTGTCCCCTTCCTGTCCCCATGGCCCCTTCATGTCCCCCCATGTCCCTTTTGTGTCCCCTTCATGTCCCCTTCCTGTCCCCCCATGTCCCCTTCATAACCCTGCATGTCCCCTTCGCATCCCCTCATGTGCTCTTCACGTCCCCTTCGTGTCCCATGTCCCCTTCATGTCCCCTCATGTCCCCTTCACACCCCCTCATGTCCCCTTTGTGTCCCCTTCACATCCCCTCATGCCCCCCCCATGTCCCCTTCACGTCCCCCCATGTCCTTACATCCCTGTCTGTGTCCCCATGTCCCTCCATCCTCATCTGTGTCCCCCTGGGTCCCTCCAGCCCCCCCCCTCGTTCACCCACCCCTGTCCCCCCCCCCGTCCCTCCAGGCCCCCCCCAATTCCCCCCATCCCCGTCCCTCCGCCCCTCTTGGGTCCTCTCCGTGTCCCTCCACCCCCACCCGTGTCCCCCCCCCCGTCCTTCCTTGACCCCTCGTGTCCCTCCCCGTGTCCCCACTCCTGCCCCCCCCCGTTCCCAGTGCTCCCAGTGCCCACCTGGGTGTACACCAGTGGGACGCTGATCCAGTCGTAGTGGAAGAGGAGGCTGCAGTGGCCCCGAAAGCGGTTCAGCTCCTGGGGGGGGGGGGGCACGGGAGGGTTGTGGGGGGCTCAGAGGGGGCCCCGGGGGGGTTGGGGGGGTTGGGGGGGGGGGGGGGGGGGGCACCTCCATCAGGAGCTTGAGGGCGCAGTCGTCACGCACGCGCCCCTCGCGCCGCGCCTGCCCCGCCAGCGCCCCGAACCAGGCGCAGGGCACCCAGAACTTGTTGTAGGGCGAGCGCAGCCCCTCGAGGCGCCGCCGCTCCTCCCGCGTCAGGAACCCTGGGGGGGGAGCGGCACTGTCTGCCCCCCGTGACGTCACCTGGCACCCTGTGACGTCACCTGCTGCCACATGACGTCACCCGCCGCCCCGTGATGTCACCCACTGCCACGTGACATCGCCCGCTGCCCTGTGATGTCACCCGCCGCTGCATGATGTCACCTGCCGCCCCGTGATGTCACCCACCAGCCTCCGTGATGTCACCCACCAGCCTGTGTGACGTCACCCACTGCCCCGTGATGTCACCCACCAGACTCCGCGATGTCACCCACCAGCCTGTGTGACGTCACCCACTGCCCCGTGATGTCACCCACCAGACTCCGTGATGTCACCCACCAGCCTCTGTGACATCACCTGCTGCCCCGTGATGTCACCCGCCAGCCTCCATGACATCACCCGCCACCCTGTGATGTCACCCACCAGCCTCCGTGATGTCACCCGCTGCCCTGTGATGTCACCCGCCAGCCTCCATGATGTCACCCGCCGCCCCATGATGTCACCCACTGCCCTGTGATGTCACCTGCCACCCCATGATGTCACCTGCTGCCCCATGATGTCACCTGTCACCCTGTGATGTCACCCACCAGCCTGTGATGTCACCTGATGCCCCATGATGTCACCCGCTGCCCCATGATGTCACCTGCCACCCTGTGATGTCACCCACTGCCCCGTGACGTCACCTGCTGCCCTGTGATGTCACCCGCCACCCCGTGATGTCACCCACTGCCCCATGATGTCACCCACTGCCCTGTGATGTCACCTGCCACCCCATGATGTCACCTGTCGCCCCGTGATGTCACCCACCAGCCTGTGATGTCCCCTGACGCCCCATGATGTCACCCGCTGCTCCGTGACGTCACCCACCACCCCGTGAAGTCACCTGCCACCTTCTGTGACGTCACCTGCTGCCCCGTGACATCACCCGCCGCCCCGTGACGTCGCCGCCCAGCAGCGCTGACACCCAGTGCCATCAGGGTGCCCCACAGATGTCACGGCAGAGCCGAGGGGACCCCAGTGCCCAGCCCCGTGATGACATCACCACCCCCCCCCCCCCCGCCGTGACATCGCTGCCATGACACCACCCCGGGGGGGGTCCCCGCCGCCCTCCCGCTGATCCCATCCACCCCCCGTGCTGACGTCACCCCCCTCCGTGACGGGCGGTGGGGACGCACCGGCCTCGACGAGGTGGTCGGTGGTGGGGAAGCGCTTGTAGACGGCGGTGCTGACCGCGCGCAGCACCAGCAGCGCCGCCAGGCTGCCGTAGCGCATCAGCGTGCGGCGCAGGATGCGGCCCCGCGCGTCCGCCCCGTGCACGTTGCCCGCCACGGCCACCATGAGCCCGTCCGGTGCCGGGACGCTGCGGAACTGCCCCCACCAGCGCTCCAGCACCAGCGCCACGTAGAAACCTGCGGGACTGGGATGCACTGGGGGCACTGGGAGCAACTGGGGCCGGGGGGGGGGGGAGTTGGGGAGAATGGGAGTGGTGGGGACACGGGGTGAGGGGAGCCAGGGCACTGGGGACAGTGGGAGCACTGGGAGGAGGTGCTAGGGGGGAGCTGGGGACACTGGGAACACTGGGAGGGGGGATGGCGGGAACCAGGACACTGGGAGCACTGGGAGGAGGTGCTAGGAGGGAGCTGGGGACACTGGGAACACTGGGAGGGGGGATGGGGGGAACCAGGGCACTGGGGACAGTGGAAGCACTGGGAGGAGGTGCTAGGGGGGAGCTGGGGACACTGGGAACACTGGGAGGGGGGATGGGGGAACCAGGGCACTGGGGACAGTGGAAGCACTGGGAGGAGGTGCTAGGGGGGAGCTGGGGACACTGGGAACACTGGGAGGGGGGATGGGGGGAACCAGGGCACTGGGGACAGTGGAAGCACTGGGAGGAGGTGCTAGGGGGCAGCTGGGGACACTGGGAACACTGGGAGGGGGGATGGGGGGAACCAGGGCACTGGGGACAGTGGGAGCACTGGGAGGAGGTGCTAGGGGGGAGCTGGGGACACTGGGAACACTGGGAGGGGGCACTGGGCGGTGCTGGGGACCCTGGGAGGGGGACTGGATGATCCTGGGGCCTCTTACCGAGGGTGAAGGAGATGGGGAGGAGGGTGGTGGGTCTGGGGGGGCTCTGTGGGGACATTGGTGGCCTGGGGGGGGGTCTCGGGAGGGTCTGGGGTGGTTGGGGGGTCCCGGAGGGGGCCGGGGGGGCCCGAGGGTCTCACCGAGGACGAAGGAGACGGGGATGAGGTTGGCCGACTTGTCGCAGTAGAGCACCAGCTTCTCGAAGAGCCGCTTCTGCGCCTCCGACAGCAGGAACCTGGGGGGGACCCGGCTGGGGGTGTCACCGTCCCAGCCCCCCCCCCCCCCCCCCGGTCCCTGCCTCCCGTGTCCCCGTGCACCCCATCCCCGTGCACCCCACATGTCCCCAGGTGTCCCCCACATCCCCATGTACCCCACGTGTCCCTGCGTGTCCCCACGCACCCCCACGGTGTCCCCGTGCACCCCACATGTCCCCTACATCCACATGCACCCCATGTGTCCCCACGTGTCCCCCACATCCCTGTGTGCCCCACATGTCCCCACGTGTCCCCCACGCCCCCGTGCACCCCATGTGTCCTCATGTGTCCCCCATGTCCCTGTGCACCCCATGTGTCCCCCATATTCCCATGCACCTCGTGTGTCCCCACATGTCCCCATGTGTCCCCACGTCCCCATGCACCCCATATGTCCCCATGTGTCCCCCATGTCCCCATGCACCCTGTGTGTCCCCAGGTGTCCCCCATGTCCCCCACGTCCCCGTGCACCCCATGTGTCCCCCACATCCCCGTGCACCCCACATGTCCCCACATGTCCCCCACATCCCCATGCATCCTGTGTGTCCCCATGTGTCCCCCATGTCCCCGTGCACCCCACGTGTCCCCATGTGTCCCCACGCCCCCGTGCACCCCACATGTCCCCAGGTGTCCCCCACATTCCCATACACCCTCTGTGTCCCCACGTGTCCCCCACGTCCCCGTGCACCCCATGTGTCCCCATGTGTCCCCCACGTCTCTGTGCACCCCCTGTACCCCCCACGTCCCCGTGCACCCCATGTCCCCACGCACTTTGTCCCCGCTGTGTCCCCATTCCTTTCCACCCTCACGTATCCATGCACGTCCCCACGCATCCTGCGTGTCCCCGCGCGTCCCCCCACATCCCCTGTCCCCCCCCCCGTGTCCCCCCCCGCACCGGTAGGCCAGGCTGAGCCCCAGGTAGGCGACGAGGAAGAGCAGCAGCTCCCGGTAGAGCAGCTTGTAGATGCTCCCGCGCCAGAGCAGCAGCAGCTGCGAGAAGCCCCCGAAGCGCGCGGTGGCCACCCGCGAGGTGTAGGTCACCGTCATGGCGGCCGTGGGGACACGCGGTGGCACCCTGGGGACAGCAAAACCCTGGGAGAACCCTGGGGGCACCCAAACCCTTGAGGGGGGGGGGGACACACCTGGGGGTCACTGAGCTGATACCGGGGGGGACCCACACCCTGGGGATGGCGAAGTGGGACCCTGGGGGCACCCTGGGGACACCCAAACCCTGGAGGGGGGACACACACACCTGGGGGGTCACCGAGTTGATACCCAGGGGGGGACCCACACCCTGGGGACAGTGAAATGGGGCCCTGGGGGCACCCTGGGGACATTCTGGGGACACCCAAACCCTGGAGAGGGGGGAACACACACCTGGGGGGGTCACTGAGCTGATACCGGGGGGGGGGGACCCACACCCTGGGGACAGCAAAATGGGGCCCTGGGGGCACCCAAACCCTGGAGAGGGGGGGACACACCTGGGGGTCACTGAGCTGATACCGGGGGGGGACCCACACCCTGGGGACAGCGAAATGGGGCCCTGGGGGCACCCTGGGGACATTCTGGGGACACCCAAACCCTGGAGAGGGGGGGACACACGCCTGGGGGGGTCACTGAGGTGATACCGGGGGGGGGGACCCACACCCTGGGGACAGTGAAACGGGACTCTGGGAGCACCCTGGGGACACCCTGGGGACACCCACCCCCTGAGGACAGGCCACAGGGCACTGTCACACCCCCCAACCCCCCCCCCAGCTCACCTGTGGGAGACCCGAGCGTGGGGTGGCCACCGCCAGTCTGGGGCCACCGTCCCCGTCCCTGTCCCTTAAATACCGTCCCGGGGCTGGCCCTACCCTGGGGCTGCGGGGGGGCGGGGGGGGGGACACACACGTCCCCTGTGGAGGGGGGGGGGGCCGGGACACCTGGGTCCTTCCCCCGTAATCCCCAGGGGAGCGGCTGCTCCTGTCCGGCAGGTCCTGAGCCCACCCCCCCCCCCACCTCCCCGGGGGGAAACTGAGGCAGGGTTGGGGGGGGGGGTGGGGACGCCTGGGCCCCCCCCCGGGGCAGCGCCGGCTCCGGCCCCGCGGCCTCGCGCCAGCAGCGGGGTCACGGGGACAGATCGCAGCGGGACGCGGGACACGGGGCCGGGCCTACGCGGGGTTTTAGGGGGCTGGGGCGGGGGGGGCCACTGCCACACGGTCCCCCCCAAACGCCAGAGCCCAGCTGCTGCGGCGCCCTCCCCCCCTCCCGAAACCCCCCTCCCACGCTGGGGACCCCGACGTCCAGGCTGCTCCCCTCCCCCTCCCCCTCCCCACGCCCCGCTAATCCGCCCGAGCGCTAATGAGGGTCCCCGTGTCCCGCCAGGCCCGGTGCCAGCCGGTGCTGACGTCACCGCCCCCGCCCCCCCCTCCCCCAAGCACCCCCCCAAACCACCCCAGAGTCGCCTCTCCGCTTCCCGAGTTTATTATTTACACAAGGTCCCCTGGGGGGGTCCCGTCTCTGCCCGGCCCCCCCCGGCCTGGGGTAGGGGGGGGAGACAGATAGGGAGGGAGGGGGGGGACAGAGCAGCCCCGGGGGGGGGGGGCCATGGTGCTGGTTGGCTGCAGCCTGGAGGTGGGGGCTGCGTGCAGGGGGGCTGGGCAGAGCCGTCCTGCCCCTCCTGAGGTGTTGGGGGGGGGAATAAATATCAGCTGCCCCCCCCCGGGGGGGCGTAGGGGGGGTTATTTGGGGCTGGGGGGCTGGTAGGGGTCCAGCAGGAGGGAGGAGAAGGTGTTCACTTTGTCGGCCCCCCGCACCTCGTGGGGCAGCAGCGGCAACTTCACGATGTGGAAATCCTCGTACAGGTCCTCCATCTGCGGGGGGAGAGCGGGGGGGGGCAGCGATCCGGGCGTTCGGGCCCCCCCCACAGCGTCAGGGGGTGTCCTGAGCATCCAGACTCCCCAAATCCCACCCCCCAAGACCCCCCCTCTCCTCCCAGAGCTGGGCAGGGCCCCCTGACAGCTACTGCCCCCCCCAACCCCTCCCTGACTCGCCAAACTCAGCCCCCCCCGCGCCCCCCCCAGCGCTGTGGCCCCCCCCCAGTACCTGGTCGAGGTACTTGGCCTGGATCTTGTGCCGGGCCTCGCACATCTTGCAGGGCCGCTGGGGGTCGGGGAAGACGAGCTGGTTCACCACGATGTTGTGGGTGTCGATGCGGCACTTGGCCAGTTCCTGGATCAGCCGCTCGGTCTCGTAGAGCGACAGGAACTCGGCGATGCAGACGCAGATGAACGTCGTCTGCTCCTGCCGGCCCCGGCCCCCCACAACGCTCAGCGTCACACCGCGCTCGGGGACACGGTGACACCGCGCTCGTGGCCCCTCTGCCACCCGGCCGGCCGGCACGACGCAGGCCCCGGAGGGGTCCCTGCCCGGCCCCGCGGCGGAGGTTTCCCCACAGGAATGCGCACGGACTGGCTTAGCCACGTCCCAGTCCCCCTCCCGGCGTCCCCATCCCACCCCTGGCGTGCCCACTCCCCTCCTTGGCCACGTCCTGTCCCCCCCCTGGTGTCCCCATCCCCCTCCCAGCACCCCCATCCCCCTCCTGGCGTGCCCACTCCTCTCCCTGGAATCCCTGTGCCCCTCCCAGCATCCCCATCCCCCTCCTGGAGTCCGAGTCCCCATCCCCCTCCTGGAGTCCCCGTCCCCCTCCCGGCGCCCCTGTCCCCCTCCTGGCATCCCCGTCCCCCTCCTGGAGTCCCCGTCCCCCTCCCGGAAGCCCTACGCCCCCCCAGGAGCCCCCCCCGGCGGCCTTACCGGGTCCTTGAACTGCTCGCTGACAGAGCGGATGACGGGCAGCGTCTCTTCCAGTTTGGAAGCCAACTGGTCCGCGTTCATGTCCCCTAGTCCCAGCATGTTGCACATCTGGGGGAGGCGGCGGTGAGATCCACCCCCCCCGAGGCCACGCGCGTGCTGTCCCCTCCCCGTGGGGTCCCGTCCCCGCAGCCCCTCGGCCTCACCTGGGAGATGAAAGGGCTGATCTGGTTCTTGATCTGCATGAGGCGGCCCAGGCCCCGCTCCACGATGGTGGGAAAATTGAGCAGCCGCAGCGTGTGGCCAGTGGGCGCCGTGTCGAAAACCACCACCGAGAAATTCATACCCTTCACCAGCCTGCGGGGCCGGAGGGGGCGGGTTCAGCGAGGCCACAATACCCCTGCTCAGCCCCCAATGGACCCCCCCGGCCCCGTACGGCCCCACTCACCTCATCACCTCAGCGTAGCTCATGGCCTCGTCGATGCCGGGGAAGGCGCTCATGGCTTCCTGCATCATCTTCTTGCCCATGCTCAGCATGTTGTCCTCCTCGAAGAACTCGTCGGGCAGCTCCGCCACCCCCAGGCTGGGGTCAATCTCCTGTCGGGGTTCAGAGGGTGAGCGGGGTCGTGGGGGGGGGGGCGGGCTCCCGGGTCCGTCCCGGACTCACCATGGCGAAGAGGTTGTCGTAGCCCTTGACTTTGGTGGGGACTTTGGAGAACTTCTGGTCGAAGGCATCGGAGATGTTGTGCGCGGGGTCAGTGGAGATGATGAGGACGCTCTCCCGCACCTTCGAGAGCTGCACGGCCAGGCTGCAGCTGGGGGGACAGCAGGGACGGCGGGGGGGCTGCTGCCGGCAGGGATGGCGGTGGCCTCTCTGCGTGGGGAACCCCCCCTCCGCGGCCCCTCGCGTGGGAGCGGCCCCGCGTGGGGCTGGTTCAGCCTTTCCCCGAGGGGACCCAGCCCCGTCCCTCCACCCTGAGAGTCTCCAGCCCAATCCCCCCCCCGCCGGGGAGGCCCGGTCTGGTTCCCCCATCCCAGGCTGGTCCGACCCCCCCGGGGGCCCGATCCCCCGGTCCGTCCCGACGCCCCCCGGGGGCACGGCCCGGCCCCCCCGCACCTGCAGGTGGTCTTGCCGACGCCGCCCTTCCCGCCCACGAAGATCCACTTGAGGCTCCGCTGCTCGATGATGTTCGCCAGCGTCGGCTCCAGCGGCTCCACGTCGGGCGCGTCCTCGAACTCCTCCGCCTCCGGCCCCCACCCGCCCGCCGCTGCCGCCATCTTCCCCCACGCCGCCGCGCCGCCGGCCCACCCGCGCTCTGATTGGCCGCCGTCCCGCTGCGCTCTCCCGCCCCATGCGGCGGATTGGCCGCGACGCCTGGCGATCCAGCGTGGGGCGGGACAGCGCGGCGAGCGCCCCGCGCGTTGCCCGGCAACGCCGCCCCGACGGCTGTCGCGCTGACGTCATCTTCCGGCGCCGCGCGCTTCCCGGCGTCCCCCGCGGCGCGGCGTTCGCGGCGGACAAGATGGAGGCGCACGGCGAGGAGGGGGAGGCCCCGTCGCCGCCGCCCGGGCCCGGCGGCGGCGTGAACGTCTTCGCCAACGACGGCAGCTTTCTGGAGCTCTTCAAGCGGAAGATGGAGGCGGAGCAGCAGCGGGAGCGCGAGGCGGCGGCAGCGGCGGCTGCGGAGGCCCCCGGCGGCGCTGGGCCCGGCCCGCACCGCCCGTCCGACGGCTCGAAGAGGAGCGGCGGCGCCCTCAGCTTCGTAAGGACGCGGGGCCCGCGGCCTCCTCCCGCTGCTGCCCGGCCTCGCCCGCCCGCTGCGGCGGCCCCGGCTGGGGGTTCGCGGGGGTAGCGGCGCTCTCGGGGTGGCGGCGGCTTCCTCCGGGCAGCGGCTGTCTGCGGCGGGAGAGCGTCCCCGCGCGGGACGGGTCCCCAGGCGCAAGCGCAGGCCCCGGTGTTGCCGGTGGTTGTCCCGGGAGCTGGGCCGGGGCCCTGGAGCTCCGCGGGCACCTGCGATCGCCAAGCTGGGGGGCGCGTCCTGGGGGGGCCGCGCTGCCGCTCGGTCCTGGGGGCGCCCGGGGGCTGTCGGGGCTCCCCGCCCGCTCGCTGCCGCGCTCGTTGCCTCTCGTTAAACCGCTTCAAGCAGCACCAAAATCCTCCGTCCCTGGGGAACGGGGGCGACTTCGGCTGCTCCGGCACCGCTGTTCCCGGGGGGGGTGTCACCCCCACCCTCGGGGATGGCAGCAGCCGCCAGCCCCACCCCCCCTCCCCGGGCAGGAGCGGGGTCCCCGCGGTGCCGCCCGCCGCGGATGGACGGCCGGACGGCCGGGGTCTGACGGACGTCCCTCCTGTTCCGTTGTGCAGGGGGCGGCGCTGTCCCCGCAGCGCGCGTAACGGTGGCAGTTCTGTCCCTTCCCCCAGGTGGGCAGGCGGCGAGGGGGGAACAAGCTGGCCCTGAAGACGGGAGTGGTGGCCAAGAAGCAAAAGACGGACGAGGAGGTGGGTGGCCCCAGACACCCCCCCCCCATCCCTCCTGGGGCGGGGGGGGGGCCGCAGTGCTGACGGCGGGTGCTGCGCTCACCGACCTCATTTCCCCTCGTTTTCTTGCAGGTGTTGACGAGTAAAGGCGATGCCTGGGCCAAGTACATGGCAGAGGTGAAAAAGTACAAGGCGCACCAGTGCAGCGACGACGACAAAACCCGGCCCCTGGTGAAATAGTGCCCGGACTCGCCCCTGTATATACTTATTTAAGGGCGGGGGAGGCGCCGGCCCCGCCCCTTTTATATCTATAAGTGACGCTCCCGTGCCCGGGGCCGCCGCTCCCGCCCTGCCGGCCACCAGGACTTGATGCCGGTCGGCAAACTGCTGCCGCTCGCCCGGACCCGCCGCCGCTCCTCCCCCCGGCCCGGCCCCGCGGCGGGGGGGTTGGTTTTTGGGGTAGAAAGCGGAGAAACGGGGAGGGGAGAGGCGGGAGCGCAGGGGCCGCTGTCGCAGCATTAAAGACCTCGGAGATTTCGGAGCCGCTGAGCGACTTGTGGGTGTTTTTGGGGAGGGGGCTGCCCCACCTCTGCTCTTACCCGGGTTTGGGGGCGAGATGCTGAGACACCCCCCCCGTGTCACCGCTGCGAGGGGGTGACACAATCTGCCGTGCGCTGTCACCCGCTGCGGGGTGACAAACCCCCCCCAGCCATGACACTGACTTCGAGGCTTCCAGCCTTCGAGACTTTATTTCTTTCCCCCCCAGCGCCGAACTTTCTCTTTTTTGGGGGAGTTTTTCCCCCGGTAAAGCTGGGCTGGGAGGTGGCGGGGGGGATCCACCTGCACCCCTGGGGGGAGGAGGGGGGGGTGCAGGCAGGGCTGGGCTCTCCTGGGGTGGCCTCCAGGAGGAGACCCCGACCCGTTTGTGGTCCCAGTTCCCCCCGTGCACTGCGATCACCCCAGCTCCCCCCCCTGCTGTTCCCAGTTCACCCTCCCAGCGCAGCCTGATCCCCCTCCCAGTCCACCCAGTACACTACTTTCTCCTCCCAGCACCCCCTCTTCCATGATCCCCCCCCAGTGAGCCCAGTCCCCCCAGGGCGGTCCATCTCTCCATCCCAGCACACCCCAGTTCCCCCCCAGCACCCCCTGATCCCCTCTCCCAGTCCCCCCAGTGCACCCTGATTCCCCCCCAGTCCCCCCCAATCCCCACTCCCAGTCCCCCCGGTGCACTCCATCATCTCCCCAGCACAATCCCCCCCTTGCCCTGATTCCCCTCCCAGTCCCCCCAGTGCACTCCATCTCCCCAGCACACCCTGATTCCTGCTTCCAGTTCCCCCAGTGCACCCTGATTCCCCCCAGTCCCTGCTCCCAGTCCCCCCAGTGCACTCCGTCTCCCCAGCACACACGCCCTTGCCCTGATTCCCCTCCCAGTGCTCCCAGTCCTCCCAATCCCCTCCCAGTCCCACCAGTGCACTCCATCTCCTCAGCACAGCCCCTCTTACCCTGATTCCCCTCCTAGTGTTCCCAGTCCCCCCAGTTCACTCCCTTTTCCCCCTCCCAGGCCTCCCAGTGCTCCCAGTCCCCCCAGTTCACTTCCCTTTCCCCCTCCCAGTACCCTCAGTGCACCCTGATTCCCCCCCAGTCCCCCCAGTGCACTCCATCTCCCCAGCACAACCCCCCCCTTGCCCTGATTCCCCTCCCAGTACTCCCAGTCCTCCCAGTTCACTCCCTTTCCCCCTCCCAGTGCTCCCAGTCACCCCAGTTCACTCCCCTTTCCCCCTCCCAGTCCCCCCAGCACCCCCCAATCCCCTCTCCCAGTCCCCCCAGTGCACTCCATCTCCCCAGCACAACCTCCCCCTTGCCCTGATTCCCCTCCCAGTGCTCCCAGTCGCCCCAGTTCACTCCCCCTTCCCCCTCCCAGTCCCCCCAGTTCACTCCCTTTCCCCCTCCCAGTCCCCCCCGGTGCACCCTGATTCCCCCCAGCACCCCCCAATCCCCTCTCCCAGTCCCCCCAGTGCACTCCGTCTCCCCAGCACATGCCCCCCTTGCCCTGATTCCACTCCCAGTGCTCCCAGTCCTCCCAGTTCCCTCCCCTTTCCCCCTCTCAGTGCTCCCAGTCCCCCCAGTTCCCTCCCCTTTCCCCCTCCCAGTACCCTCAGTGCACCCTGATTCCCCCCAGCACCCCCCAATCCCCTCTTCCAGTCCCCCCAGTGCACTCCGTCTCCCCAGCACACACCCCCCTTACCCTGATTCCCCTCCCAGTGCTCCCAGTTCACTCCCTTTCCCCCTCCCAGTGCTCCCAGGCCCCCCAGTTCACTCCCCTTTCCCCCTCCCAGTCCCCCCAGTGCACCCCAATCCCCACTCCCAGTCCCCCCAGCGCACTCCATCTCCCCAGCACACCCCCCCTTACCCCCATTCCCCTCCCAGTCCCCCCAGTGCTCCCAGTCCCCCCCCGCAGTGATACGGGGAGGGGGGGGGGGGGGGGAACACACACACGGGCCAGGCCCCGCGCACGCGCGCAGCCGCTCCGCCTCTTCCCCACGTGGCCCCGCCCGCGGCCCACGTGACTCGGCGCCGTCCTTCCCGCGCGCTCACGTGGTCCCCGCGGCGGGGCGGACGGTGGCCGGCGGGGGTCAGCGCCCGCGTGCCGCGCTCGCTCCCTCCGGGCAGCGCCGGTGCCCCGCGGCTGCGCGAGGCGGCCCCGAACCACCCCCCCCCTCCACCCCCCTCCCCGCCTCGGGCCGCCCCCACCCCCCTTCTACCCCTTCCCCGAGCCCCGGGACCCCCCCGGCAGGTACCGGCCCGGCGGGGGCGGCGGGAACGCGGCGCGGGGCCTGGCGGGCGGGGGAGGCCCGGGCGGGAGGAGGCCGAGGGGGGGTAAGGGCCGGCTGAGGGAAGAATTAAGGGCCCGGGGGGGTAATTGGGGGTTGGGGGGGGCAAACCGGGACCGGGGGGGGGGCTGCGGTGGGGCGGGGGGAAGAGGGGCCGTGCCGCGGGACGGGGGTGCCGCTGGCGGCGGGGGGGAGGGGGGTTACGGGGGCGAGAGGCTCAAAGGCGGCGGGGGGGGAAACGGGGGTGCGGGGCGGGGGGCGCGCTGGGGGGGGGGTTGCTGGCACGGCCGGGGGCGGTTATAGGCGGGGGGGGGCAAGAGGGGGAAGATCTCTCTCCCTGTGCGCCCCCCCCCCCCCCCGTCTCTCCCCGCCGTTAACGGGGTATCCCCGTCCCCACGTGCGCGGCGCGTCCCCGCCGCCGTCCGCTGCCGCGTGGACCGCGGGGGGGGGGGGACACACACAAACACACACCCGCTATCCCCGTGTGTGTGTGTGTCCCGCCCCCCCCCCCCCCCCCGGGAACCGCGCTCATCCCGGGGGCGTCCGCTCTGCATCCCTCACGCGGCTCCCGCTGCCGGTAGATCCCCGTGTCCCGCTTCCTGCTCCCCCTCTCCGCAGCGATCCGGGGTCTGACCCCCCCACACTCACCCCCAGGACCCCCCCAGCCGCCATGGACTGGCAGCCGGACGAGCAGGGCCTGCAGCAGGTCCTGCAGCTGCTGAAGGACTCGCAGTCCCCCAACACGGCCACGCAGCGCGTCGTGCAGGACGTATCCTGGGGCGGGGGGCCGGGACCCCCGCGGGGTGCGGGGGGGGGGACACCCACAATACAGCCCCTCCCCGTTTGAACCGGGGAAACGGGAATTAGGGATTTCCTCTGTTAACGGGGTCAGCGGCCAGGGGAGACGGGGCCAGTTCGAGCTCCGGAGTGGCTGGACCGGGGGGATGGGGGGTTGCAGCCATGTTGATCCGGGGCAGCATCATCCCTGTCCTCGATGCGGGGCAGCGTCCCTGTCCCCGTCCTCGTCCTTAACCCCCCGGGACAGAAGCTGAAGCAGCTGAACCAATTCCCAGACTTCAATAACTACCTGATCTTCGTGCTGACGCGGCTCAAGTCCGAAGGTGGGTCACGCTGCGGCGGGCGGGTCTCGGGGTCTCCCGGCTCCCAGGGGGGTGGCAGGAGCTGAACCTGCCCGTTTTAGCCTTAGGGAGGTGGAAATGGAAAGGATGCGCCTTGCGCCCCCCCCCCACCTTAACAACTCGTGCCTCCCCCTCCCTCCTCCCAGACGAGCCGACGCGGTCGCTCAGCGGCCTCATCCTGAAGAACAACGTCAAGGCGCATTACCAGAGCTTCCCCCAGCCCGTGGCCGAGTTCATCAAGCAGGAGTGTCTCAACAACATCGGGGACGCGTCCTCCCTCATCCGGGCCACCATCGGTGAGACGGGGCCCCCCGCGGGGACCCCTGGGTGACCCCTCCTCAGTGCTAACGACCCCCCCCCGCCCCCCCCAGGCATCCTCATCACCACCATCGCCTCCAAGGGGGAGCTGCAGATGTGGCCGGAGCTGCTGCCGCAGCTCTGCAACCTGCTCAACTCCGAGGACTACAACACGTGTGAGGTGCGCAGGGCCGGCCGGGGGGGGGCGGGGGGGGGGCCGTGGCCAGCGCTGACACCCCTCTGGCACGCAGGGGGCGTTCGGGGCCCTGCAGAAAATCTGTGAGGATTCCTCCGAGCTCCTGGACAGCGACGCGCTCAACCGGCCCCTCAACGTCATGATCCCCAAGTTCCTCCAGTTCTTCAAGCACTGCAGCCCCAAGATCAGGTACGGGTGCTCCATGGGGGGGACACACACGTGTCCCCCCGCAGCCCCACGGTCGGATGCGGAGGGGCCGGGGGGACCTGGTGGGGGTGGGACTGTTGGGGGGCCGTGCCCAGAGCTGCCACGTGGCCCTTGGGTGGGAAATGAGCTGTTTGTGTGTCCCCGCCCGCTGGCTGTGCTTTGCCTCGGGGTCCCCTTGTCCCCATCCTTCGTCCCCATGGGTGGACTGGCTCTGTCTGTGCCCCCGTTGGGGGGGTTTGGGCCCCCCCAGACTGGGCAGCTCCAGCTCAGCCCGTCCCCACGTCCCCAGATCATCCCTGCGTGTCCCCACGTCTGCCCTGGGGCGGGGGGTTGCTCCAGCCCAGAGCACGTTTCCCTCTCATGAGTTAATTTAACGCTGTGAGGTCTGGGAGGGGGTTGGTGGCTGGGCTGACACCTCCCCCCACCTCTCCCGGCTCCCCGTCGTTAGCTAACGAGCCTCCCACTGTGGTTTGTCTCCCCCCCCGCCCCCCCAGGTCTCACGCCATCGCCTGCGTCAACCAGTTCATCATGGACCGGGCCCAGGCGCTGATGGAAAACATCGACACCTTCATCGAGGTGAGCGGCCGGGCGGGGGGAACCCCCTGGAGCCCCTCCCAGAGCGGCCACGAGGGTGGACGGTGGTGAGTGGGGTCCTGTCTCTGTGTCCCCACCCCCCTTCCCCTCCCCAGCACCTTTTTGCTCTGGCGGTGGAC
This sequence comes from Strix occidentalis, assembly GCA_030819815.1. NCBI lineage: Eukaryota > Metazoa > Chordata > Aves > Strigiformes > Strigidae > Strix > Strix occidentalis. Next base: position 78,537 of record JASWHU010000343.1, read on the forward strand.
GAGGACCCCGAGGTGCGGAAGAACGTGTGCCGCGCGCTGGTGATGCTGCTGGAGGTCCGCATCGACCGCCTCATCCCCCACATGCACAGCATCATCCAGGTGAGACGGGGAGGGGCCGGTGGGCATCCCCAGGACCCCCGGGCAGGCGAGTTAGGGGGGGCTGATGTGCTTTCCCGCCCCCCCCGCAGTACATGCTGCAGCGGACGCAGGACAGCGACGAGAACGTGGCGCTAGAGGCCTGTGAGTTCTGGCTGACGCTGGCCGAGCAGCCCATCTGCAAGGAGGTGCTGACCTCCCACCTGGTGCAGTGAGTGCTCGGGGCGGCCCTCTCTCGCCCCGCGGCCCCCCCAGGACCCCCCCTGGCCCCTCAGTTCCCCCCTGGCCCCTCAATTCCCCCCTTTGCTCCCCCCAGACTCATCCCCATCCTGGTGAACGGCATGAAGTACTCGGAGATCGACATCATCCTGCTCAAGGTACGAGCCCGCGGTGAGAACGCGAGAGTGCCCGGCTCCCCGTCCCTCCTCCAGCTCTGGGGAGCTGCTGCTGGTTAAACTGGAGGGACTGGGGCAAGGCGGGAGCTGCCCCGACCCCTCCCGGATGTGATGACAGGTTCAGAACTGATGCTGGTGATGGTTGTTGTGTTCGTACTGTCTGATCCGTGAGACCCGGGGGGTCCCCGGGGCAGGCGGCTGGGGGTCCCCATGGCGTGACGGGATGTCCCCTGTCCCCACAGGGTGACGTGGAGGAGGACGAGGCCATTCCCGACAGCGAGCAGGACATCAAGCCCCGCTTCCACAAGTCCCGCACGGTGACACTGCAGCACGAGGAGGAGCGGCCGCAGGACCCCGATGACGCGGAGGACGAGGACGACGACGACACGCTCTCGGACTGGAACCTGAGTACGGGCTCGTTGGGGGGTCCCCGCCCCGCGTTTGGGCTCCTGAATTGCACCCTGCGGGGTCAGGGGGGGTAATTAAACCCCGGGGTGGGATTAACCCCGTCCCTGCTCGCCTGCCCGGCAGGGAAGTGCTCAGCTGCCGCGCTGGACGTCCTGGCCAACGTCTTCCGGGAAGAGCTGCTCCCCCACCTCCTCCCGCTGCTCAAGGAGCTTCTCTTCCACCCGGAGTGGGTCATCAAGGAGTCGGGGATTCTCGTCCTGGGGGCCATTGCGGAAGGTGGGTGCCACGCTGCCTGTGAGGGGCCGTCCCCAAGCCACCGCCATGCCCGCAGCGGGGGGTCCCTGAGCCTCCCTGTGCCCCCCAGGCTGCACTCAGGGCACGGTGCCCACCACGTTGGGGGTCCCTGAGCCTCCTTGTGCCACCCAGGCCGCACTCAGGGCACGGTGCCCACCATTTTGGGGGTCCCTGAGCCTCCCTGTGCCCCCCAGGCCGCGCTCAGGGCACGGTGCCCACCGTGGTGGGGGTCCCTGAGCCTCCCTGTGCCCCCCAGGCCGCACTCAGGGCACGGTGCCCACCACGTTGGGAGTCTCTCAGCCTCCCTGTGTCCCCCAGGCCGCGCTCAGGGCACGGTGCCCACCACGTTGGGGGTCCCTGAGCCTCCTTGTGCCACCCAGGCCGCACTCAGGGCACAGTGCCCACCACGTTGGGGGTCTCTCAGCGTCCCTGTGCCCCCCAGGCTGCATGCAGGGCACGGTGCCCACCCGGTTGGGGGTCTCTGAGCCTCCCCGTGCCCCCCAGGCCGCACTCAGGGCACAATGCCCACCGTGGTGGGGGTCCCTGAGCCTCCCTGTGCCCCCCAGGCTGCACTCAGGGCACGGTGCCCACCCTGTTGGGGGTCTGTGAGCCTCCCCGTGCCCCCCCAGGCCACACTCAGGGCACGGTGCCCACCGTGGTGGGCGTCCCTGAGCCTCCTCGTGCCCCCCAGGCCACACTCAGGGCACGGTGTCCACCACGTTGGGGGTCCCTGAGCCTCCCCGTGCCCCCCAGGCCGCACTCAGGGCACAGTGCCCACCGTGGTGGAGGTCCCTGAGCCTCCCTGTGCCCCCCAGGCTGCATGCAGGGCATGGTGCCGTACCTGCCGGAGCTGATCCCCCACCTCATCCAATGCCTGTCGGACAAGAAGGCGCTGGTGCGCTCCATCGCCTGCTGGACCCTGAGCCGCTACGCGCACTGGGTGGTCAGCCAGCCCCCCGACATGTACCTCAAGCCCCTCATGACCGAGCTGCTCAAGCGCATCCTCGACAGCAACAAGCGGGTGCAGGAGGCGGCGTGCAGGTACGGGGCAAGTTGGGGGGCGGGGTGGGGGGGGTGATTTGGGGCCGCTCGTGCTGGTTTTGGGGCAGGATTGGCCCTTCTCTGGGTGGGATGAAGAATGTGATGCGTTGACTCGCTGTGATGTTGGCGTATTCGTACTGTCTGACCCAGAGCGGGGGGGTGTGGGGGGCTCAGCCCTGACCCTGGGGGGGCTCCTGACCCTTTTCCCCCCCCCTCAGCGCCTTCGCCACGCTGGAGGAAGAGGCCTGCACGGAGCTGGTGCCGTACCTCAGCTTCATCCTGGACACTCTGGTCTTTGCCTTTGGCAAGTACCAACACAAGAACCTGCTGATCCTTTACGACGCCATCGGGACCCTGGCTGACTCCGTGGGGCACCACCTCAACCAGCCGGTACGATATGGGGTGCCCCCCACCCGCGGGTCCCCATCTTGGGGGTCCCCTCGCCCCCCCGACGTGCCCCAAGCATGTCCCTGCCCGGGACCGGTGATGACAAGTGACAACAGACATTCGAATCCCGAACGCCCGGTGTGGATTCCTCTGGTCTGATGGTCCCTGGGCTGAGGGGGAGCACCCTGTACCCCTCCCCGTGTCCCCCCCGGCCCCGTGTCCCCCCCCCCAGTGACAGCCTCTCTCCTCGGGGCGCAGGAGTACATCCAGAAGCTGATGCCTCCGCTCATCCAGAAGTGGAACGAGCTGAAGGACGAGGACAAGGACCTTTTCCCACTGCTGGAGGTGAGTTGTGGGGCGCAGCGGGCAGCAGCGGGGGGGGGGAATCTGTCCCCTCGGCCCCCTCCCACCCCCCTGCTGTCCCCCCCCCGGCCCGCAGTGCCTGTCCTCGGTGGCCACCGCCCTGCAGAGCGGCTTCCTGCCCTACTGCGAGCCCGTCTACCAGCGCTGTGTCACCCTGGTCCAGAAGACGCTGGCTCAGGCCATGGTAAGCCGCAGCCCCCGCTCCCCCCACTTTCCCTGGGTGCTGTGGGGTGTGACCCCCCCCTCCCGGGGGTAACCGTGGCCCCCCCTTGCTCCCCGCAGATGTACAACCAACACCCCGAGCAGTACGAGGCCCCCGACAAGGACTTCATGATCGTGGCCCTGGACCTGCTGAGCGGTTTAGCCGAGGGTCTGGGTTGCCACGTGGAGCAGCTGGTGGCTCGCAGCAACATCATGACGCTGCTCTTCCAGTGTATGCAGGTGAGGGGCCCCCCCGGGACCCCCCCACGCCAGCCCAGGGGCCGCCGGGCCCCCCCCCCACGTTCACCCCCTGCCCGCTCCCCGCAGGACACCATGCCCGAGGTGCGGCAGAGCTCCTTCGCCCTCCTGGGTGACCTCACCAAGGCCTGTTTCGTGCACGTCAAGCCCTGCATTGGTGGGTGCCAGGGCTGGGGGGGGGGTCCCCTGGGCGGGGGGGACCCCAAAAGGATGGATGTGCTGGGGGGGGGGGCCCTTGCCTGACCCTGCCTCCCCCCAGCTGAGTTCATGCCCATCCTGGGCACCAACCTCAACCCCGAGTTCATCTCCGTCTGCAACAACGCGACCTGGGCCATTGGGGAGATCTGCATGCAGATGGGTGAGTGCCTCGGGGCCCCCCCAGCCCCCCCGGGAGCTCGGCTGGGCCCCCCCACCCTGACACCACCCCCGGTCCATCCCCTCCCGGCAGGGGCGGAGATGCAGCCCTACGTCCAGATGGTGCTGAACAACCTGGTGGAGATCATCAACCGCCCCAACACCCCTAAAACCCTCCTGGAGAACACGGGTGAGGCTGGGGGGGGCGCAGCGGGACCCCCAGGAGGGGGTTTAGGGGGGCTGGTTTCTGTGGGCCCCCCCCCGCCGGCACCCTCCAACCTTCCTCCTGCCTGCAGCCATCACCATCGGCCGTCTGGGCTTCGTCTGCCCGCAGGAGGTGGCCCCCATGCTGCAGCAATTCATCCGGCCTTGGTGAGGTTGGGGGGGGCTGTTCTGGGGGTCCCTGTGCCCCCCCAGGAGCCGGGGGGGGATGGGGGGGCAGCCACTGAACCCCAATTCCACCCCCCCCACACAAGGTGCACGTCCCTCCGTAACATCCGGGACAACGAGGAGAAGGACTCGGCTTTCCGTGGCATCTGCGTGATGATCGGGGTGAACCCTGGGGGGGTTGTGCAGGTATGGGGGGGGGCACTCAGCAGTTTTGGGGGGGTGGGGGCTGATATTTGCCTCTGAGCTGTGGAGGGTGCGGTCCCCACTCCCCCCACACCACAGGGGCAGCCACCAGCTCCTGGAGGGGGGAGATTTTTGGGGGGGACTTGGCTGCAGCGTGGCTCTATCCAATACGGGGGGGTCCCTGGGGCCAGATCCTGCTCCCCATCACCCCCCCGTTTTTATCCCCTTGTCTCACCTCCCCCCCCCCCCCCTCCGCATCCCCCTTCCCCCAGGATTTCATCTTCTTCTGCGACGCCGTCGCGTCCTGGGTGAGCCCCAAGGACGACCTGCGGGACATGTTCTATAAGGTCAGCGGGGAAAAAGGGGCAATGGGGGACCCCCCCATGCCTTGGGGAGGGGGGCTCAGCAGGGCCCCCCCCCTCATTGTCACCCCCCTCCCCAGATCCTCCACGGCTTCAAGGACCAGGTGGGCGAGGAGAACTGGCAGCAGTTTTCGGAGCAGTTCCCGCCCCTGCTCAAGGACCGGCTGGCGGCGTTTTACGGGGTCTAGGCCGGGCGGAGGCACTGGAACCAGGTCCGGGGTGGGGGGCAGCACCCCAAAAGGGGGGGTGGGCAGATGGAGACCCCCCCCCTGACCTCTCTCCCCCCTCTCCCACAGGTCGGCGCCGGGAGGCCGTCGGGACGGCGGCCGTGAGCGGGCGACCCCGCGCCGCGCCCGGGGGGGTTCGGGGGGGCGGGAGGAGCCGCGTGGGGGGGCCACGGCGCGGCGCCCACCCCACCCGACCCTGTCCCCAGCCGCACCCCGGGGGTGGGGGGGGGCCCCGAGATCAGTTTCACCCCTGGGGGGAGAAGGGAGGGGGGGGACTGGGGGTGGGGAGGGTCCATGGTGGCTGCAGGGGAGGGACGGACCCGCGGTGGGGACACCCCAAAACCCTGGGGGGGGGGGGGGGGGGGCAGCAAAAATCGGGGCAAAAGGGTCCAAAAATGGGGTGGCCGGGGGGGGGGGGGCGGGGGGCAGCCCCCCCCCTCCTTTTTTCCGCTGTAGGATGTTCCCCTTCCCCCCCGCATGGTGCCCCCCCCACCCTGTCCCCACGCACACGGAGATAAACCCATAGGAACATATAGAGCAGCCCCGGCCGGGGGGGGGCGCGGGGGGGCCCCGGGGGGCGGGAGGGCCCCGGGGGGGGCGGGGGGCCGGGGGGGGACCGAGCCGCCGCCATTGTGCTTCGTCGTGAGCGAGTCGGTGCCACGTTTCTTGTGTTTTTTTTCCCCGTTTTGTTCCGTTTTTTACCGTTTACAGGGCGGGGGCGGGGGGGGACGGGTCTGGGGTGGGGGGGGTGGGGGGGCTGGGTGCAGCGGGCCCGGTTGTGCCGCGACCGCTCGTTCCTGCTCGGCAAAGAGAGTCCGTTGTTGACCGTCCGCCGTCCCGGTGCCGTTTGTTCCCGCCGCGATGGGGGGGGGGGGGGGGGGGGGGGGGCGGTCGGTCACTTCTCAGGGGCCGCTGCGGCCCCTCCCGGCGATTCGGCGGCCGCACGTGGCCCGGTTCCGGCGCCGCTTGATGACGGCGCGGCGCGGCCCTTCCTCTCATTGGACGACGTGTGGGTCACGTGGGGGCGGTGCGCCGGAAGCGGATCCCGCCGTGGCCGTGGAGACGGGACGCGGCGGGGCCGGGCTGGGCCGAGCCCCGGTACCGGGGGGGACCCCAAAACCTGGCGGGGGGTGCGGGGGGGGGGGGGTGTGGAGAGCGGGCGGGGGCGGGAACGGGGCTTCGAGGAGGTGCCGGGGGGTCTCGATCACGGGGGAGTTGGGTCGCGGTACCGGCAGTATCGGGGTGTTGGGGTGCCCCAGGGGGTTCCCAGTACCGAGGCTGCGGGGGGATCTGGGTGGGGGGGGTTCCGGTACCAGGGCCGGAGGGGTCCCAGTGGAGGGGGGGGCGGTCCCCTGTTTGTGGCGAATCCCGGGGTCGCTGATCGGGGTCGTGATCGGGGGGGCGGGGGGGGGGGGCGGGGGGGGCAGTAACAGGAGCTGATGGTCCCTCGCGGGGGCGGGGAGGGGGGATCCCTGCTCCGGGGCTACGGGACGTGCTGACACCAGCCCCCCCCCCGCCCCCAGCCATGGAGGGGCCCCCCGCCCCCGACGACCCCGACCGGCAGGCGCAGGAGTACGTGACCCGACTGCGGGGCCCGGGGATCCCCCCCGGCTGCCCCCCACCGCCCCCCCCCCCCCGCTGCCCCGACCCCGGGGCCCAGCCCCCCCGTGCCCCCTCCGCCGCGACCCCCCCCGGGGCTGAAGCGGCCTCCCCCGGGCGGGGGGGACGCGGGGGGGCTGCTGGCGCTGCCGCTGGAGTTGCTGCTGGAGATCTGCGGGTACCTGGGGGCGCGGGAGGTGCGGGGGGTCCTGCCCCGCGTCTGCCGGGCGCTGCGGGACGTGGCCCGGGACGCCGTGGCCTGGCGGCTCCGGCTGCAGCGCAGCGCCCGCGGGCCCTTCCCCGTCCTGGAAGGTGGGTCTGGGGTGGGGGGGGGGGGGGGGGTGGGGGGACGGGGCGGGTGGGGCACCCCCAGAACATCGCTGAGGGGTGGGGACATCCCTAATGCTCCATTTTCGTGGCTCAGTCAACCCTGAGGGGGCTGTGGGACACCCCGGAGAGCTCGTGTGGGGAGTTGGGGACCCCCTCTGATCCCCTGTGACCTCCCATTTCCCCACAGCGGGTTGGAAACCCCCCCCCCCCCCCTTCCCGCCCCAGTGCCCTGTGTCCCCACTCTGCCAACCCCAAGGTGTCTATGGGGCGCTGCATGGGGTGACAAGGGCAGGTTGGGGCCCCCCAGTGCCCCAGATCCCCCCCCCCCCATCAGTTCGGTGCCCCCCATTTCTCTGCAGAGGAGGGGTTCGACTGGTCGGACGCCTGCGTGGACCTGGAGGAGCACCTGCAGCGCTGGGGGGGCGGCGGGGCCCCCATGCAGCACTTCTCGCTGGACGAGGGACACTTCGCCTCCGTCGACTCCGTCCTCCTGCTGCAGGTGGGGATGGGCCAGGCCAGGAGTGGGGGGGGGGGGGGTCCCCACCTTACTTTTGACCCCCCCAACCTGACAGGGAGGGACCCTCTGTGTTTCGGGCGCCCGCGACCGCAACGTCAACCTGTGGGACCTGCGGCAGCTGGGCCGGGCCCCCGGCAAGGTGCTGGTGAAGGCGCTGGGCACCGAGCGCAACGGGACGCACAAGGTGGGGGCGCAGCCATTATCTCCCCCCCCCCCCCATCTGTTTCCCACCTTGGGGAGCTGCTGGGGGGGTCCTGGGGTGGTTTTGGGCCCGGTGACGGGGTCGGGTTCTCCCTCCCAGGGCTGGGTCTGGTGTTTGGCCTCCCGGGACAACAAGGTGTGCTCGGGCTCCTGGGACAGCACGGTGAAGCTGTGGGACCTGGAGGCCGAGGGGCAGCAGTTTGGGGAGATCAGGTAACACCTGGGGGGGCCCCAGGGGGGTTTGGAGGGGGGCCCAGGGAGGGGGGCGCTGGCCAAGCCCAGCCCTCCCCTCCCCCGCAGGGAGAAGGCGGCTGTGCTGTGTCTCTCCTACCGCCCCGACGTCCTCGTCACCGGCACTTACGACAAGACAGTGACAGTTTACGACCCGCGAGGTTGGTCCTGCCTGGGATGGGGGGTTCCCTGGGATGGTTGAGGGACGGGGACACACTGGGGGTGCCCCCCAGCTCAACCCCCACCACACTCCTCCGGCAGCCGGCCAGGCCCTGGTGCGCAGCTACAAGCCCCACGCCAGCGCCGTCCTGTCCCTGGCGGCCGACGACCGGCTCATCGTGTCGGGCAGCGAGGACCGGACCCTCGTCGTCTTCGACCGACGGGCCGACGGGGTCCTCCAGCGGCTGCAGGTGGGTCCCGCTGCCCCCCAACACCATGGGGGGGCTGGGACAGGGCTGGGGGCTCTGACCCTCCTGCCCCCCAACACCATGGGAGGGCTGGGGGCTCTGACCCTCCTGCCCCCCCAACACCACGGGAGGGCTGGGACAGGGCTGGGGGCTCTGACCCTCCTCACCTGCTGCCATTGGGGCTCCAAGATTTGGGGTGCAGCAGGATCTACCCCCCCTTCCCCTAAAGCTTTTTTTCCTCCCCCCAGCTGGAAAATTACCTGCTCTCCATGTCGTACCGGGGGACGCAGCTCTGGGCCGGGGACAACCAGGGCCGGGTGTACGTGTTCGGGAACAGCGCCGGCAGCTTCCAGCCCACCCGGGTAGGGACCCCGAGGGGGTTTGGGGGGTGCAGGGGGGTCCTCAGTGCCCCCCCGATGCCTCGTGGTGTATTTTTGTGTCCCCCTGTCCCGCAGTACTTCGACGTGGGGCACCGGCTGCAGATCACGGGGCTCTGGCACTCACCGGGGTCCCTCTTCACCACGTCCACGGACAGGACGCTGCGGGTGAGGGTCCCTCCGTCCCTGTTACGTGGCGCTGGGCTGGGGGGGGGCCCTCGCTGGGCGGGGGGGGGGGCCCTGCTGATGCTTTTGGGGGGGACCGGAGGGCTACGAGCGGCTTTCGCTCTCTCGCAGATCCACGTCCCCACGGACCCCCCCCGCACCATCTGCTCCTGGACGCACGACGACGTGCTCAACGGGGTGAGGAGGCGCCTGCGCCTTCGCAACGCGGCTGCAAGCGCCTCGGCTTTCCCCCGTCTTTTCGTCTTTCCCCTGTTGTTTTTTTTCTTTTTCCTCCATCTTTTTTTCTTTTTCCCCCATCTTTTTTCTTTTCCTTTTTTCTTTCCCCATCTTTCTTCCCCCTTCTTTTTTCTTTCTTTTCCCACCCTTTTTTTTCTTCCCCATCTTTTTTCTTTCTTTCCCATCTTTTTTTCTTTCTTTCTCCCATTTTTTTCTTTCTTTCCCCATCTTTTTTCTTTTTCCTCCATCTTTTTTGTTTTTCCCCCTTCTTTTTTCTTTTCCTCTCTTTTTTCTTCCCCCATCTTTCTTCCCCCATCTTCTTTTTTTCTTCCCCCATCTTTTTTCTTTCTTTCCCATCTTTTTTTCTTTCTTTCTTTCTTCCTCTCATCTTTCTTTCTTACTTTCTTTCCCCCCCATCTTTCCCCCGCCACAGCGTCTGTGGTGCTGGTCCTTGTACCAGGGGCTCCCTGGGGTGAGGACACGTCCCCTCCCCGGGCAGGGGGTGTCCCCCCAACAGCCCCCCCCGCCCCCCTGACGCTCCTCTCGTCCCCCCCAGATCAGTGTGGAGGGCGACGTGGTGGCAGCCGCCTCCGGAGGCCTCTCGGTCGAGGTGTGGAGGCTCCGGACCTGACGTGCTGCCGCGGTCCCGCACTCGCACTGCCCGGGGAGGGGGGCTGGGGGGCTCCGCGCCGCCGGGGGGCCCGTCCCTGCTCCCAGCGGGCTCCCGCCAGGCGCGGGGTCCCCCCTGCACCCCCCGGCACGGAGGAGACGGGCTGGGCCCTGGGCCCTCGGTGAGGCTGGAAGCTGCCGCCTGTTCATGGGTATTAAAAGGATTTGACTGGAGCGGAGGTTGCGTCCCCCCGCGGGGGCATCCGTGGGTTTGGGACGAATTTGGGCGGTTTCGGGGTAACCCCGGTCCGGCGCCATGCCCCTGACCTGCGGCCTTTCGCTTCCGGAAATCTCTTGCCCCTCCGCGGCCACCGTCTCTCCTTCAAGATGGCGGCGCGCAGCTGTACGGCAGAGCGCGGCCAGGGCCAGCAAGATGGCGGCGCGCAGCCGCAGCGGGCGGTGCGGCGCCGGGGTGGGCGGGCCAAGATGGCGGCGCGCAGCGGCGGCGCGGCGGAGTGAGGCGTCTGCGGCCCCATGGCGACGCCGGGGGAGGCCCCGGCCGCGGCCCTGCGCGCCGTGCTGCAGCCGAGCGGGCCGCTCCCGGCCGAGAGCCTCCCGGTGCGCGGGTACGACTTCGCCGGCGGCCCGGACCACGCCGCGCTGCTCCGCTCCTTCCGCACCACCGGCTTCCAGGCCACCAGCTTCGCCCAGGCCGTCGCCGAGATCCACCGGATGGTGGGAGCGCCGGGACCGGGGGGCGGGGCGGGGTGTCCCGGGCGGAGCCGGTCCTGACCCCCCCGCCCCGCTCCCGCAGATCGCGGCGAAGCTGGAGCCGCTGAGCGAGGAGGAGCGGGGCCGCGCCGGGCTGGGGGGGCTGCGCCCGCCCTCGGGCTGCACCATCTTCCTGGGCTTCACCTCCAACCTCATCAGCTCCGGCGTCCGGGAGACCATCCGGTACCTGGTGCAGCGCAACATGGTGCGGGGGGGCGCGGGGGGGACACCCCGAGACCCGGCGGGAGCCCTCGTGTCCCGGGGGGGGTCCCCTGGGCCGTCTCCGAGGTCCCAGTAGCGTTCCCAGGGGGATGCACCCGCTCCCCAGGCCGGCCCTGGGGTCCCCAGCTTGTCCCTGGGGTCCCTTTGGGGCTCCTGGTTCGGTCCCTGAGGTCCCCGGGGGGTCCCCGACATTCCCGGCTGTTCTCTGGGGTGTCCTGGGGGTTCAGCCCTGTCCTCAAAATGTCCTTCGGGTTGCTGGAGGTTCCCCCAAGGCCCCCCACCTTGTCCCCTCCTTGTTCCCGGGGGTCCCCTCCTTGTCCCCAGGGTGTCCCGGGGGTCCCCTCCTTGTCCCCGGGGGTCCCCGGGGTCCCGACGCCGCCTCTGCCGGGGCAGGTGGATGTGCTGGTGACCACGGCGGGGGGGGTGGAGGAGGATCTCATCAAGTGTCTGGCACCCACCTACATTGGGGACTTCAGCCTGCGGGGCCAGGACCTGCGCCGGAGCGGCATCAACAGGTAACGGGGTCCCCTCCCTGGCACTGGGGTCCCCTCCTGTGCCCCAGTCCCCTCCCGGGCTGAGCCCGTCCCCTCCCTGGCACTGGGGTCTTCTCCCTGTCATCAGGGTCCCACCCTGACCCCAGGGCCCCCTCCCCATCACAGGGGTCTCCTCCAAGGCCCTTGGGTCCCTCCTGGGGTCCCCTCCCCATCGCTGGAGTCCCCTCCTGGCCCCAGGGTCTCCTCCCAGCCTGAGCCTGGCCCCTCCTTGGGTCCCCTCCCTGTCACCAGGTCCCCTCCCCAGCACTGGGATTTCTCTCCCTGTCATGGGGGTACCCCCCGGCACCAGAGTCCCCTCCTGATCCCAGGGTCCCCTCCCCATCACTGCGGTCCCCTCCCAGCCCCGGTGTCCCCTCCCAGGCTGAGCCTGTCCCCTCCCTGTCACTGGGGTCCCCTCCTGGGCCTCAGGGTCCCCTCCCCAGCACTGGGGTCCTCTCCCTGTCATCAGGGACCCACCCCAGCACCACTGTCCCCTCCTGACCCCAGGGCCCCCTCCCCATCACTGGGGTCCCCTCCCAGTCACTGGGGTCCCCTTCTGGCCCTGGGGTCCCCTCCCGGGCTGAGCCTATTCCCCCCCCGCCCCCCCCCCAGGATCGGGAACCTGCTGGTGCCCAATGACAATTACTGCAAGTTCGAGGACTGGCTGATGCCCATCCTGGAGCAGATGGTGGAGGAGCAGGAAACGCAGGTGGGGGGCAGCGGGGGGGGGGTCGGGGGGGGGACCTCGGATGCTCCCCAGCTCGGGGCGAGGGTCCTGAGTGCGGGGCTCCTGCAGGGCGCGAGGTGGACCCCGTCCAGGATGATCGCGCGGCTGGGCAAGGAGATCGACCACCCCGAGTCCGTCTGCTACTGGGCACAGAAGGTAGGGAGGGAGGGAGGGGCAGGGGGGGGATGGTCACGGCGAGGGGGGGCACCGCGGGGGGGTCACTGCCCGTCACCCCCCTCCCCTTTTCCAGAACAACATCCCGGTGCTGAGCCCGGCGCTGACCGACGGCTCCCTGGGGGACATGATCTTCTTCCACTCCTACAAGCGCCCGGGGCTGGTGCTGGATATTGTGGAGGGTGAGTGGGGCCCTGGGGGGGGTCGGGGGGCCCCACTGTGGATTCTGGGGTCCCCCCCTGGATCCTGGGGTCCCCCAACAGCCGTCTCTGCCCGCAGACCTGCGCCTCATTAACACCCAGGCCATCTTCGCCAAGAAGACGGGGATGATCATCCTGGGCGGGGGGTTGGTGAAGCACCACATCGCCAACGCCAACCTGATGGTGAGGGGGGGGGGACACGGGGACAGGGGGGCCCCGACGGGGACGGGGCGCGGGGGCTCACCCCACTCCTCGCCCCGCAGCGGAACGGGGCCGATTTCTCCGTCTACGTCAACACGGCGCAGGAGTTCGACGGCTCCGACTCGGGGGCGCGGCCGGACGAAGCCGTGTCCTGGGGCAAGATCCGGATGGACGCCACCCCCGTCAAGGTGGGACGGGGGTCCTGGGGGGGATTTGGGGTGCCCGTGGGGGGGCTCCCTGACCCTCACCCCCTTCTCCCGTGCCCAGGTCTACGCTGACGCCTCCCTGGTTTTTCCGCTGCTGGTGGCGGAGACGTTTGCCCAGAGAGCCGACGCCTTCCCCGAGGGGACACCGGGGGACTGAGCCCGCGGCGGGGTGTCCCTGGGGGAGAGCCCCCAATCTGGGGGGGCCCTGCGCCCAATCTGGGGAGCTGAGCCCCCAATTTGGGGGGGCACCCAGTACCTCTGTGGGGGCTTCTGCCTCAACGCCCCCAGGCTCCGCTCCCCGTGCCTGAAACGCCAGTAGGGAGAGTGGGGGTGGCTCCCCCGATGGGGGAAAGGGGGGAGCCGGGACCCCCCCGTCACCGTCCGCTTGTCCCCAGCCCCCCCCCCGACTGTCTGCCTGTCCCCAGCCCCCCCCCCCCACCGTCTGCCTCTCCCCGCCCCCCCCCTCCCCAGCGCTTGTATTTATTTGAGCTGCTCAGGGGTCCGCACGCTCCCAATAAAGCACCACGGTTTTCTCCTTGCCCTGGGTTTATTCCTCGTTCCTGGGGGGCGCAGGGGGGGCCCCCCCAAAACCCACGTCAGGGCCCGGGCTCCCCCTGGGGCTGGAAGGTCTCCTCGCGCCAGAGCTGGACGTGGCCCTCGGTGGCAGCCAGCAGGCAGGGCAGGGTGGGGTGGAAGGCGAGCGACTGCACCACGCCGCGGCCCACGGCCAGGCTGAGCGCCAGCGAGCCCTGTGAGGGCGGTGGGGGGGGGTGAGAATGTTGGGGGGCTCCCCCAGGACCCCCAAACGCGGGTTCAGTCCCCCCCCACCACACCCGCTCACCTCCACCAGGTCCCAGAAGTAGACGCTGCCGTCCTCGGAGGCGCTGCCCACGTGCGTGTCCTGCTCGCTCAGCACGCAGTCCAGCCGGTACGCCGTGCTGCGGTGGCCCGTGTACCTGCGGGGGGGGGGACACGGGGTGAGGTGGGGGCCTCCCCACAGCCCCCCCGGGGGGGCGCAGGGCCACGGGGAAGGGGCTCGTACTCGCCCAGCAGCTCCCCCGTCTCCTTGTCCAGCAGGCGCAGGGTGGAGTCCAGGCTGGCGGCCAGGGCGCACTGCCCATCCTTGCTGAAACAGACGCTGGTGATGGGGCCTGGAAAGGGACGAAGGTTTGGGGGGGTCCTGGGGAGCCCCCCCCTCGTCCTTGGGAGCCCCCCTCCTCCTTGGGAGCCCCCCGCTGCCCTCACTCACTCCCGATGTAGTCGGAGTAGAGCTGGCCGGCGCGCAAGTCGTAGCGTCGGACGCGGCCGTCCACGGAGCTGCGGAGAGGGGGAGTTAGTGCAGGGGGGGCCCCGTGTCCCCCCCTCCCACAGCGCATCCCCGTGTTCCCCCCAGCGTGTCCCCATCCCTCACCCCGAGAGGATCTCGTGGTCGGACACTTTCACGCTGGAGACGCCGTCCTTGGCCTCGTCCAGCACCTGGACGGGGTCGGGGCGACGCGAGCGACAGTCCCAGCACCGGACGGTGGAGTCGATGGAGCCTGGGGGGGGGGGGGTGGAAAAGGGGGTGTCAGGGGGGGGCTCTGGTGCTGGCAAGGCCCCCCCAAGACCCCTCACTTACCAGAGACAATGATGGTGGCCTCCTCATTGAACTGGACGCAGTTCACCTTCTGCGGGAGAAGCAGGGAGTCAGCGCCCTGCAGGGAGCCCCGATCCTCCCAGGGCTCCCCACGACCCCCCCAGAGCCCACCGTGAACCCCCCATTTCCTCACCCCCACCCCGCAGGGAGCCCTGACCCCCCCCAGGGCCCCCCACAACCCCCCTGTTTCCACGCCCCTGCCCCGCAGGGAGCCCCAACCCCCCCAGGGCCCCCCACAAGCCCCCCATTTCCTCACCCCCACCCTGCAGGGAGCCCTGACCCCCCCCAGGGCCCCCCACAACCCCCTTGTTTCCTGAGCCCCGACCCCCCCCAGGGACCCCGCAAGCCCCCCATTTCCTCACCCCCGCGTGTCCCCGGTATTTGCGGACCACTTGCCCGGTGGCCACGTCCCACAGCGCCACGGTCTTGTCGGCCCCGCAGGAGCAGAGCTGGCTGTTGTCAAAAGAGCTGGGGGGAGGGGGATGGGGCCACTCATCAGCGGGGCTGGGGGGTCCCCAAGCGATGGGGGTCTCCCGCAGCCCCCCCCTTACCCGGCGGCGTCCAGCACCTCGTAGCCGTGGCCCTGGTAGGTGCGCAGGGCCGTGCCCTTGTGCGGGTTCCACAGCTTCAGGGACTTGTCGCTGCCGCAGGTCAGGCAGTAGTTCCCATCCACTGGGGAGGGGGGGGCTGAGGTGACCCCCCCAGCACCCCCAAATGGGCACCCCCCTCCCCAGGAGCTGGGATCCCCAGTTACCCCCAGGGACAGGAGCCTGGGTCCCCTTTCCTCCTCCCTGGGATGGGGACCAGGAGTGGGACAACACCCCCCCCCCTCCCTGCTTCCCCCCTTGGGATGGGATCAAAGAGTTGGGGTCCCCCCGCCCTGGGATGGGGCGCGGGTCCCTGTTCACCCTGTCCCGGGTCCCCGTTCCCCTCCCCCGGATGGAGCCCGGGTCCCCGCTCCCCCCACCGGGATGGGGTAGGGGTCCCTGTTCACCCTGTCCCGGGTCCCCGCTCACCCCCCCGGGATGGGGTGCGGGTCCCCGCTCCCCCCGCCCCGGGTCCCCGTTCCCCCCCGGTCCCACCGTTGAACCGGACGGCCCGCACCGCGCCCTGCCCGCACTCCAGTGTCCGCACCCGCTGCCGCGGCAGCTCGGGGCGGGCGGGCCGCGGCCGCGGGAAGGCCATGGCGGACCGGGACCGGGGCCGGGGCCGGGGCCGGGGCCGGGGTCCGGGGCCTCTTCCGGCGGCGGCGGCGGAAGCGGGCGGTGGAGAGACATGGCGGACCCGCGGCGACCAGCGCGGGTGGCCAGGTGGGGCCGGGGGCAGCGGGAGGGACCGGGAGTGGGGGGGGGGACCGGGGCACCGGCGCGTCTGACGCCGCCGCCCCCCCCAGGTACAAGCCACCGGCCACCGAGACCAACCCGGCGCTGGAGGATCCCACGCCCGACTACATGAACCTGCTGGGGATGGTCTTCAGCATGTGCGGGCTCATGCTCAAGGTGGGGGCACCGGCACCGGGGGGGCACCGGGACTGGTCCGGGGTGGGCGGTGGGGTGGTATTTTGGGGGCTGAGGGCCGTGGGGGGGGCATAGGGGCCATGCCCAGGGGGATTAGGGGGGGACAGGGACCATCACTGGGGGGGCTCAGGGGGACAGGGACTGTCCCCAGGGGGGTTCAGGGGGACAGGGACCATCACTGGGGGGTTCAGGGGGACAGGGGCCATCCCCAGAGGGTTCAGGGGGAACAGGGGCCATCACTGGGGGTCTCAGGGGGACAGAGACTGTCCCCAGGGGGGTGCAGGGGGACAGGGACCATCACTGGGGGGTTCAGGGGGACAGGGGCCATCCCCAGAGGGTTCAGGGGGAACAGGGGCCATCACTGGGGGTCTCAGGGGGACAGAGACTGTCCCCAGGGGGGTGCAGGGGGACAGGGACCATCACTGGGGGGTTCAGGGGGACAGGGGCCATCCCCAGAGGGTTCAGGGGGAACAGGGGCCATCACTGGGGGGGTCTCAGGGAGACAGGGACTGTCCCCAGGGGGGTTCAGAGGGACAAGGAGCATCCCCAGAGGGTTCAGGGGGAACAGGGGCCATCACTGGGGGGGTCTCAGGGGGACAGGGACTGTCCCCAGGGGGGTTCAGAGGGACAAGGAGCATCCCCAGAGGGTTCAGGGGGAACAGGGACCATCACTGGGGGGTCAGGGGGACAGGGACTGTCCCCAGGGGGGTTCAGGGGGACAGGGACCATCACTGGGGGGGTCTCAGGGGGACAGGGACTGTCCCCAGGGGGGTTCAGAGGGACACAGAGCATCCCTAGAGGGCTGAGGGGGGACAGGGTCCATCCGCGGGGTGGTTCAGGGGGACAGGGGCCATGCCCAGGGAGGGGTCCTCACGCCGTAGCCCTCCACCCACAGCTGAAGTGGTGTGCCTGGATCGCCGTCTACTGCTCCTTCATCAGCTTCGCCAACTCCCGCAGCTCCGAGGACACCAAGCAGATGATGAGCAGCTTCATGTGAGTGTTGGCGGCTCCGGATCCGGCCCCGGGTGCTGCATCCCCTGCGGAGGGGACAGACCGTCCTGGTTTTGGGGGGGGTCTCTGAAGCCCGGGCTGGTGTCTCTCCCCCTTGCAGGCTCTCCATCTCGGCCGTGGTGATGTCCTACCTGCAGAACCCCCAGCCCATGTCCCCTCCCTGGTGACAGCCGGTGGCATTCCCTGGGGCGGGCGCTCACCGTGGGGGAGGCAACGGGTTGTGTCAGGGCCGGGACAATAAAGGGGGTGCTGGGGCGGAGCTGGTGGTCCTTGTGGTTTGTACGTACCGGCGTGGGCTGGACCCTGCTCGGAGCTGCGGCGTCAGCAGGCAGATGGGGTGGGTGGATGGACCCCCCCAGGGCTTGAGGGGAGCCCCAGGGGGGCGGGACCCTGCTTGGGGGATCTGGGGGGCTGGTGGGGAGCAGTGGGGTGTGAGGGCTGGGGGAGCCCCAGGGGGCTGTGTGAGGCCTGCAGGGACTCCAGGGGGAGCCCCGGGGGCTGAGGGAAGCCATGGACGAGGGGGACCCCCGGGGGCGGCCAGAGCTGAGGGGTCCCCCCTGCACCCCGGCGCCATCGCCTCTGTGAGGGGTCCGGCTCCTCGATGCCCCATTGGAGGAGAGAGCTGCCCGTCTCTCGCTCTCCACCAACCACGGTTCGGCGGGGGCGGGGTTTCAGGAGCTGCCACACGTTATTGGCTACTGGGCGCTCTCCCGCCCGCGGGAGGGACCGTTGGTAACACCCGCCCCGGGAGGTGGGACTCTCGATGTCAATCATGGGCGCTCCTCCTTCTCATTGGACCCTGTCCGTTATGGCACCGCCCCACCTGTGGGGTCTTCGCCGCCTTCCGTTACGCCCCGCCTCCGCGCGCAACAGCCAATCAGTGGCGGCTTCCCCCGCCCCTCGCCGTCCATTGGCTCCCACTGGCCCAGGGGGCGGGGCGAGGCGGGGAGCCCTCGGGTCATGTGAACGGGCGGTCACATGACCGCGCCCGCGAGCGCGATGGCGGTGCCCGGGGCGGCGGCGCTGCTGCTGTTCTTCGGGGCGGCCGCGGGCTGCGGGTACCAGGTGGGGCGGGGAGAGACCTGGGGGGAATCGGAGCGTCCTGGGGAAGCTGGGAGGCACTGGGGACGTCGGGATGGACTGAGGGAAGCGGGAGAGGCTGGGAGCACTGGGGAAACGGGGACTGGGAGAGACTGGGGGGAACTGAGAACCCAGGAGGGACTCGGGGGGTGACTGGGAGGAGCTGGGGTGGGAGAGACTGGGCTGAGAGAGCTGGGATACTGGGAGAGACTGAAGAGAACTGGGGAAACGTGGATGGGGCAGCCAGGGTGGGACTGGGGGAGCTGGGAGGGAGCAGTGGGGGACTGGGAGAGGGAAACTGGGACGGTTTGGGCCTGGGGAATGGGAAGGGGTTGGGATCTGGCATGGTCTGGGATGGGGAGCACTGGGGAGAGGCTGGGATGGGGGGGCCCTAGGGGAGGAAGAGGAGGATTTGGGGTGTAGCCAGTGACAGTCACGTGCACCAGCTGGGCTGTCACTGGGGGGGGACACCCGGGCGTCCTGGCCTGTCCTCCCCCCCCCAGGGCCTTCTGGCTGCTGGTTTTGAGCAGCCGTTTACATCCTCTCCCACAACCCAGCGGCTTCCTCCGGAAACAGTTGGGACGGGGAGGGGGTGGGGTGGGGGGGGACACACAGGGTGTGGGCACAGCCCCGTACGAGCACCCAGAGACTCCGCTCGCGCCCGCAGTCGTGTCCGCCCACACGCCCCGACCTCCTCAACGTGCACCTGGTGCCCCACACGCACGATGACGTGGGCTGGCTCAAGACGGTGGAGCAGTACTTCTATGGAGGTGGGTGACCCCCCCGCCGCGGGGAGGGGGGGGCTGGTCCCCAGGGGATGGGCGGTGACGTCTCCAAGGCCACCCCACCGCAGGGGGGGGGGGGGCTGGTCCCCAGGGGACGGGCGGTGACGTCCCCAAGGCCACCGCAGCGCCTGCCGGGACGGAGGTGACGCTCCAAGGCCACTGTGGGGGCGACAGGACAACAAGTGCCAGAGATGGAGCCTGCAGCCTCGGGGAGGGGCAGGTTGGGCTCAAGGGACATTTGTCCCCCCCTTGGGACGGGGACAGGACCCCGCTTTCTGCCTGTTGTCCCCAGCGCAGTGTTGTGACCCCCATTTGCCTCTTGGTTTTGCCCCTCGGGACCCCTGGACCTCTCTGTGTCCCCCCCTCCTTGTCCCCTGGATGTTTCTGTCGTCCCCCCCTTTGTTTTCCCCCACATCCCCTGCGACCTTGTGTGTCCCCCCACCCCATGCCGTGCCCCCCACAATCGCTGGATGTCACCTGTGTCCCTGTGGATGTTACCATGACCCTGTGCCCACCCCCCCCAGCCTGTTACGGTGCTGCTGGGTGACCCCCTCCCCCCCTTCCCCGGTTGCTCCCGTCAGTGCATAACGAGGTGCAGCATGCGGGGGTGCAGTACATCCTGGACTCGGTGGTGGCCCAGCTGGTGGCCGACCCCTCCCGTCGCTTCATCTACGCCGAGGTGGCCTTCCTGGCCCGCTGGTGGAGGCAGCAGGACGAGGCCACGCGCCGCACCGTGCGCCAGCTTGTAGAGCAGGGTGTGAGGCGGGGGGGTCCCCGGAGGGGGATGTGGGGTCACAGGGATGAGGAGGAGGGGGATGAGGTATCCTTAAGGGGTCATGGGGGGCACACAGGGACGTGGGGGTGGAATTGGGGTGTCCCTGAGGGCACACAGGGACGTGGTGGGTGGAATTGGGGTGTCCTTGGGGGCACACAGGGATGTGGGGGGTGGAATTGGGGTGTCCTTGGGGGCACACAGGGACGTGGGGGGTGGAATTGGGGTGTCCTTGGGGGCACACAGGGACGTGGGGGGTGGAATTGGGGTGTCCTTGGTGGGCAGGGATGAGAGGAGTCAACGACTGGGGTGTTCCTTGGAGGATGGGGGGGTGCTGGGGTGTTATGGGGGGACAGGGACTGGTGGTGGGGGACTGGGGTGTCCCTACAGGGACTTAGGGTGGGTACTGGGGTGTCCCCAGTGAGACGGAAATACAGGAGCTGCGTAGGGACATGGGGGGGACTGAGGTGTCTCCGGGGGGTTGTGGGAGGGGAACTGGGGTGTCCCTGGGGTGCGATGGGCATGGGGGGGGTGCATGGGGACGCGCCTCTGAGGGGGCACAGAGGCCTGGGGCGAGGCTGGGGAGCCTGGGGTGCCCCTGAGGGACTTGGGGTGCTGCTGGCGTGAGGTGCTGCGTGTCCCTGAGTGCCCCCCGCCCCGTCCCCACAGGGCGCCTGGAGTTGGTGGGGGGGGGCTGGTGCATGAGCGACGAGGCGGCCGCCCACTACAGCCCCATCATCGAGCAGCTGGCGCTGGGCCGGCGCTTCCTGCGCCGGGAGCTGGGGGCCTGCGGCACCCCCCGCGTGGCCTGGCAGATCGACCCCTTCGGGCACTCCCGCCAGCTGGCCGCCATCTTCGCCCAGGTGGGAGCCCCCCCAGCGCCCCCCCAAAGCTCCGTGGGGGACCCCAATGTCCAGGCTGACCCCCTGCTCCCCGCAGATGGGCTACGACGGGCTCTTCGTGGGGCGCGTGGACCACCAGGACAAGGCGAGGCGGGAGCAGCGGCGGGAGATGGAGCTGCTGTGGCGGGCGAGCGGGAGCCTCCCCCCCCCCTGCCGCCGACCTCTTCACCGGTGGGACGGGGTTGGGGGTCCCTCCGGTTCCCCCCCACCCTCCCCGAGCCCTTCCTGGGGGCTGGCCCTGCCCTGGGGTGCCCCACTGGGTGTTGCCCTCACTTGTCCCCCTCCCTCTGTCCCTCTGTCCCCTCCATTCTCGGGGTCCCCTCCCGGATTTCTTGTCCCCAGGGCTGACCCCGTTCTCCATCCAGCTGATCCCCACCCTGCCCCCAGCCCACCCGCCCCGTCCCCAGGCTGACGCGGGGGGTGTGGGGGGGGGTGTAACTGTCCCCAGGTGTCCTCCCCAACGTCTACAACCCGCCGTCGGGGTTCTGCTGGGACCAGCTCTGCTCCGACCCCCCCGTGGTGGACGAGGACAGCGAGGAGAACAATGTGGACAGCGTCGTCTCCGCCTTCCTGCAGATCGCCAACGCCCAGGTGGGTGCCCCCGGGTGCTGGGGTGCTCCCTGGGTCCTGGACACCAGCGTTTCCCCCCCCTCCCCAACCCCGAGATGGGGGGTGCTGACCTCTCCTGCCCTCCTGCCCCCCCCCCCCCCCCCCCCCCCCCCCGCAGGCCGAGCGCTACCGCACCAACCACATCATCATGACGATGGGCTCCGACTTCCACTACGAGAACGCCAACCTCTGGTTCAAGAACATGGACAAGCTCATTGCCCACATCAACGCCCGGGTGAGTGGGGTCCCCCCTGTGACCCCCACCCATATCCCCACTATCTGCTGCCCCACCCCCAGCCCCATCTCACCCCCTACCCCGTTTTTTCCAGCAAGCCAACGGCAGCCGCGTCCACGTCCTTTACTCCACCCCGTCCTGTTACCTCTGGGAGCTGCACCAGGCCAACCTCTCCTGGTGAGGCGGGGAGGGGGGAGCCTGAGGGGGGACCCCAGGTGCTCGGGGGGGACAGACAGACAGACAGACGTGGCTTTCCTGCAGGTCCCTGAAGACGGATGACTTCTTTCCCTACGCAGACGGCCCCCACCAGTTCTGGACGGGTTATTTCACCAGCCGACCCGCTTTCAAACGCTACGAGCGTCTCAGCAACAACTTCCTCCAGGTGGGACGGTGGCCTGGTCACTGGGGTCCCCCCTCCCGGCCAATGGGGTCCCCTGTCCCTCCCCCTGACCCCCCCTGCCCTCCCGGCAGATCTGCAGCCAGCTGGAAGCTTTGGCAGGGCCGGCAGCGCAGGAGGGTCCCTACGGGCCTGGGGACAGCTCTGTGCTCCGTAAGTGCCGATGTGGGGCCCTTGGGGACGCCCCCCCGGACCCCCGTGGCACCCCTTTTGCTCCCCTCCCCGGCAGGTGAAGCCGTGGCCGTGGCTCAGCACCACGACGCCGTGACCGGCACCGAGAAGCAGCATGTGGCCAACGACTACGCCAGGCAGCTGGCAGCAGGGTGGGAGAGCTGCCAGGTAGGGCCCCACCACCTGGTTTTGGGGGGACAGACGGGGTTCAGGGGGTGCGGGGCCGGGGCTGGGGGTGAACCAGCATCATGTCTGTGGGTCAAACTGGTGTCTGGGGGGGGTGAACTGGTGTCTGGTGGGGACAGGAGCTGGTGGGCATCTTGGGGATGAGCCACTGAGCCTGGCCAGTGTTTTGGGGACAGGCTGGGATCTGGGTGGCCAGAGGACAGGAGTTGGTGGCCATGGCCAGGGGGGATGAGCCCGTCATTCCCAGCCGCACCGTGTGACTGTCCCCCGCCCCGTTCGTGGCAGCTCCTGGTCGCCAACGCCCTGGCCAGCCTCAGCGGCAGCAAAGAGAACTTCATCTTCTGCAATGCCCTCAACGTCAGCGTCTGTCCCCTGACGGAGGCGGCCCGGTCGCGTGAGCACCTTGGTGGGGGCCTGGGGGGGGTTGCAGGGGGGGTCTGGGGGGGCCGCGGGGCTGAAGCTCCGTGTCCTTCTGTCCCCCAGTTCACCGTCATCCTCTACAACCCCCTGGGCCGCCGCGTTTCCTGGCCCATCCGGCTGCCGGTCAATGGGGCGTCCTACGCAGTGACGGACCCCCAGGGCCAGCCTGTGCCCAGTGAGGTGAGCCCGGGCCAGCTGCCATGGCCCCCCCCTGACCCTCCCGTGGCCCCCCCCTGACCCTCCCTGCCCGTCCCCAGGTCGTCCCCGTCTCCAACTTCACCCGCCGGCTGCGGGGGGACAGCGGCAGCGCTGCGCGGGAGCTCCTCTTCCAGGCCTCCGCGCCCCCCCTGGGCTTCAGCACCTTCACGGTCTCCCGGCTGAGCCGTGGGGACCCCCCCGCGCCCCCCGCCCGCACCCCGGTGTCATCGCAGCCTCAGGAGATCCAGAATGAGGTACAGACCCACGGCGGGGGCTGCGTTTCCCCCACCGGGTACCGGGCAGACGCGGTTTGGGGTGTTTCCCCATGGGGTCCTGGGGGCTGGAGCCGGTCCCTGCAGGGGGAAACCCACAACCTTAAGCCCCCAGTGGAGTCACACCTCCGTTGGCCCAGTTAAACCAGTACTGGGGTGACGGGAGGAGCTGGGGGTGTGGGAGGGGGCTGAGCGGGGTGCTCGACCCACAGCACGTCCGGGTGCTCTTCGACCCCCTCACTGGGCACCTGAAGGAGATCCAGAACCTGGACAAGAGCATCTCGCTGCCCGTCTTCCAGAACTTCTACTGGTGAGCACTGGTGGGGCCTGGACACCCAGATCCCTTGTGTGGGACCTTCCTCACCTCCTCCTCCTCCTCTCGTCCCAGGTACAACGCCAGCATCGGCAACGACGAGAGCCCCCAGGCCTCGGGCGCCTACATCTTCCGCCCCAACAGCTCCGAGCCCATCCCCGTCTCCAAGCGGGTCTCCACGTACCTGGTGAAGGTGGGTGGTGGGGACGGTGGCTCTGGGGGTGACCCCGGGTGCTGGGGGTGTCCCCGGGGTACTGAGCACCCCCCCAACTCCCTTGCAGAACACGCTGGTGCAGGAGCTCTACCAGAACTTCTCCTCGTGGTGCTCCCAGGTGGTGCGGCTCCGCGCAGGGCAGCCCTATGTGGAGCTGGAGTGGACCGTGGGGCCCATCCCTGTGGCGTGAGTTGGGGAGGGGTGAGGTGGGGTGGGGGGGGCCCCTCGGAACCCCCATCTCACCCCCCCGCCTGTCCCAGGGACGGTTGGGGCAAGGAGATCATCAGCCGCTTCGAGACGCCGCTGCAGACAGACGCCCGGTTCTACACCGACTCCAACGGGCGGCAGATCCTGGAGCGCAGGTCGGGGCTGGCCCGGGCGCTTACCACGGCCCCCGTGTCCCCCCCCTTGTGTCCCCCCCTCCCCGTAACCAGGCTCTGCCTCATCCCCAGGCGCGACTACCGTCCCACATGGAACCTGAACCAGTCAGAGCCCGTGGCGGGGAATTATTACCCCGTTAACACCCGCATCTTCATCAGGGTACCGGCTTTGGGGTGGTAGGAGGGAAACGGGGCTGAGGCCAGGGCAGAGCTCATCACATGTGTGACCCCCTTCCCTCCCTGCCCGCAGGACAAGAAGTTCCAGCTGACGGTGCTGACCGACCGCTCGCAGGGCGGCAGCAGCGTCTTCGACGGTTCCCTGGAGCTCATGGTGAGGGGACGCGGCGCGGGCGGTCCCCGGGGCGGGGGACGCGCCGGGATGTAACACCCCCCCCCCCTCCAGGTCCACCGGCGGCTCCTGTATGACGACAACCGGGGTGTGGGGGAGCCGCTGGTTGAACTGGGAGCCGATAAGCAGGGACTGGTGGTCCGCGGCCGCCACCTCGTCCTCCTGGACACGGTGGAGTCGGCGGCCGAGCGGCACCGACCGCTGGCGCAGGAGCTGGTCCTGGCGCCCTACACAGTGCTGGCGCCCGGCGGGGGCCCCTCGTACACCCGCGGCCAGCGCGGCCTGCGGCAGGTGAGGTGGGCAGGGGGTGCCTGGGGAGCTGGGGGGGAGCTGCTGCTGTGCCCCCCCGCCCCTCACCCTCTGCTCCCCAGTTCTCAGCGCTGCGGCAGGAGCTGCCCCCCAACATCCACCTGCTGACGCTGACGCCCTGGGACACCGACACCCTCCTGCTGCGCCTGGAGCACCAGTTCGAGAGGGGCGAGAGCGCCAACGGCTCCCAGCCCGCCACCGTGGACCTGCTGGTGAGTCGCTGAGCCCATTGCCGTGGGGCTGAGCCCATTGCCGTGGGGCTGAGCCCATTGCCGTGGGGCTGAGCCCACTGCCGTGGGGCTGAGCCCGGCGCTGTGGGACCGAGTGTGGGGCTGAGCCTGGGGCCGTGGGGCCGAGCCCAGTGCTGGGGGGCCAAGTGTGGGGCTGAGCCCAGAGCTGTGGGGCTGAGCGTGGCCAGGAGCCGACCCTGTGGCTGGGCTCCCCCCCTGGCTCAGCCTGCCCCAGCCTCGAGGGGCTCCCCCCTCCCCTTCCTGGGGCCGCTCCCCCCGCTGGGACCAGCCACGGGCCGTCGCTGACACATTTTTTTTCCCCCTCCCAGAACCTTTTCTCAGCTTTTACCGTCACCTCGGTGCAGGAGATGACCCTGGGAGCTGACCTGCCCCTCAAGGACGTCTCCCGCCTGCTCTGGACCCCACAAACAGGTACTGGAGGGGGTCTGGGGGGCCCGGGGGGGCCGTCAGCTTCCCCTCACCCCCTCCCATCTCCTCCCAGGTCCGCCCAGCCCCGACCAGTCCCCAAACTGGACCCGAGCCGGGTGACGCTGCAGCCCATGGAGATCAGGACCTTCCTGGCCACGGTGCAGTACGCGGCGCCTGGGGCTGGCCCGGGGGGGCTGTGAGCAGCCCCAGCGCAACTTGGGGGGGGGGGCAGCCCCCCCCCCAACCTCACAAGTGTATTAAAACCCACGAGACTCTTCTCAGGCGCCGTTTAATTGGGGCGAGAGGCAGCGTCAGGGTGGGGGGGGCGCGGCCGGGGGCCCCCCCTCGTGCGAGTAGCAGCACTGGGCACCCAAAGAGCAGTTTCCCTGGGGGGGGGGAGGAGGAGGGGGGTGAGGGGCTGCGCCCCGCCCCAGGGCAGCCCCCTGCCCCAGGGCTGCCCCCCACTTCTTCCCTGCCCCCCCCCGCCTTGTTCCCGGGGCCCCCACCCACCTCCTTGAAGCGTTTGCAAGGGAAGTGTTTCAGGCTGGTGCCGTCGTCCGTCCGCTCCGTCCGTTTGTTCTGGTGTCGCTTCCGTTTCTCCTGGAGGGAGGGAGAAATGCCGCCCCTGGAGGGGGGGGGGCAGGCCGGGAGCTGAGGATCAGGGTGCAAGGGGGGGAGAAAGTCTGCATGCCCCCCCCCCCCCCAAAAAAGGGCAGAACAAGGGACCCGTCTCCTCCCTTTTTTTAGCGGCTCCTGAGCCTCCCTCCTGGCAAAAGGTGGGGGGAAACATTTTGGTCTCATTTATTTGGGGGGGGCAGCTGCTGGCAGCCCAACCCCACCATCAGACCC